>OMLM01002168.1:16782-28265 GCA_900302695.1 Helostoma temminkii | reverse complement strand
AGGTGGTATCAATGGCTAAGACACAGATTGATAAGTTTGTCGTTGCCAGTGTCAAAAAATCAAACTCAAAATCAAAAGGTGTCCAAAAGAATCTATAGCTAATGCGTTTCGTATCGTTTATTTATCCAGAAGCAGACAAGCCAATAAACAACACATAAATCATCTCTGCTGCTGCCTCTCTTGCTCTGAGGCTGCTTATCTGCCTATAAACCCAAGGTGTCCTCCACACAGTTACTACAAAATAAATAAAAATAGCAAATATTAAATAGATATATAGATTGGATAACAACTAAGAACAACACCAACAAAATCATAATTACAGAAATACTAAATAAATCTAACTTAAGCAAATATCCACTGTAAAATTCTAATATCCTACAGCTAATTAAAAAAACTGATAGTTCCTAGAAAGCTATATCAAGTTTTGGATACATAGTTGGTTTAGTCTTTTCCTTGGCACATCAAAACACTTGTCCTTTAACCCTGCAAGAAACATCAGCACTACCTGGGTAGAAGGTGGGTGTGTGATCCGCTCAGGCTGCAAACTGGGGCAGAGCAGCCGATAGGCTCGTTGTGGGAAGTATTCAGGTTCAGGGGCGGTTCTTGTGTTCGCAGACTGAAGTGTCGAGCCGACTGCAAGGCGGGCAAACGAACCGCTGTTGTCCTTCCCTCTTGAAACTCTGAGCTCCCGTGAGCAGCCGCTGTCCGCGGACACGAACCGGGACAGCGAGGGAAAGAGGACACAAAGCGGAACATACGAGCTCCGCTCCCGTCGCTGCGCCAGAGGAAGGTTTTTTTTTAAGCGTAGAAAGCAAAAGGTGCAAACGCAAAAAGTTACAAGTTTTATCTGTCTGCCAGTCTGTGCGGATGGGGGATGGGCTCAAATGCAACAGAGCACAAGCCGCATGAACTCTCTAACGGCTGGATGAAGAAACTACCGGCTGTGACAGCGGAATAGTGTCCAAAGTTTCATTCAACTGAGGTGAGACGAGGGAGGAAGGTCGCGGAAAACACTGACACATTGAAACGGTAACAAATTGTGTGAGTTACACTGAAGAACCGGTTTGTTTTGACTGCTATTGTGCTGAGCTACTTTGTTGCTCTTCCTAGTTGTAGCGTGTAGTTGTACTCCAGTAACGCGGCGATCAAAAAGGGCCATTAAAAAACAAAAAACAAAACAAGAATTAACTTCATGTAAGGTGGAAACACAAGTTGAATATGACTCTTTGGAAAGTGATAATTTACCAAAGACAGACATGTGATAGCCTCACCCTCACTGCAGTTAATACTTCTGTGCTAAACTCCAGCATTACCTGGACTCACATTCAGTTTGGTCCTATGTCTGTTTTTGTCTAACAATTACTCAAATATGAGCCTTATACAGTTTTTTTTCTAAGCAGCAGGATTCACTCAGACATTTCAAACGGTGGCAGGACTAACAGTGGCTTATGTAACTTAAACCTTCAGGTGGGGACACAGAGGTGTGGTTAAACAGGTGTGTGTCAGTTTGGTGGTGGTGGTGTTTATCAGTGATCTCACCGATGAGCTCAACCCTCCTTACATTCATATGACAACTGTGTCACCACCGCACTAGACTTTGGACACACAACCCTTTGACCACAAAGTCCATTTTTATGATGACTAAGCCAGAATTTGTGTGTGTTTTAACAATACATTGCTCCTTTTATGCTGTGTTGTAAACTGTAGCTCACCTGTGCATTACAGCACAGTTTTGCTTGTGATACTCGCTTTTGTGTTTGAGCATGCTGCAGTAATGCAACAACACCAATTGGAGGAATATTGTGAGCTCAAGATCAAGGCTGAGCTCTTGGGTTGGACTATGACAGGAATGTGGAGGGGTATAAGTTGTAGCACGCTCTCAGTCCATAGCCCTTTCTCTTTCAATAATAGACAATCCTTAAAAGTCCAATAACTCTGCAAGGTCATTGAAAGTGACGTGGACCAGGAGCAGCGATTTGCCCTGGAACTAAGTGAAAAAAAGCCAATCAAACATGATGTACTTGTTTTCCTTCTGCTTCACACTGCTGATTAGAGTGTGTCATTCTTGTCTGTGTGTGTACATATCGTTTTGTTTGCCGCCCAATGAAGCAGCATCTTGAATAGTGATGTGGTTAGTTCGAGGGAACTTTGCTTCTGATACCACATCGCGCTTTTAGCTCTGTGTTCCCTTTGTAGCCCAGTAAAGGGCACTTACGTATCTGTTTGTGTGCAAGCATTATTTACTCTGAACACACACGTTAAGTCCTGGCAAATGATTGACTTCCTGGATCCCCACCGGTGACCTGAAAACAGATCTGTCGCCAGTAAATTCTGCTGGCGTCCTAAAGCGGTGTGTGACATGCCATTCGTTTGAGTTTGAAACAGGAGGTTTCCCCTGTGAGCTGTACAAGAACAGTCAGTTGGGGGGAGAAAGTGGAGGGTGAATGCTAGTTTATGTCGGGCAGATTGCCTGGAGAGTATTCTCAGGGGCCGTAGACCGGGCGTCCCCAGACCTCTGATGGAAGGCCAGGACAGACCACTACAAGAGGCCACAGCAGAGCACACAGGCTTCATTCAGCAGGAGTACTCCTGACTCTCTTGCTTACCAGAGCATCATCGAGTCTTAAACTAATATTCAGCCTCAAAGAATAGAAGTGAGGAGTGTGTATCCACATGCTGCCCTTCCCCACTCTTAGAGTGTAATTACAGTAACATTTCTGCATGTAGGAAATGGGAGGAGATCTGTGGGGGAAATGTTAAACTCCATGTCTCCTCATCAGACTTGTGCCAGTGTGTATTACATTAGCTGGGAGCAATACTTTACACAGGTTGTGCTGCAGTTTATTTTCAGGGAGGGGGTCTATGTGTGCACTCGCCCGACCACCCCTGACAAGATAACACACTCTCACATTACAAGTACATGCCTGCTGTGTTACATAAGTGGATCAAAAGAGAAGCGGCCGCCCCCAAAATAAAAAAAGCTGTACGACTAATGAGGACACGCAGTGGGAGTGAGAGATACAGAATGGTTCCAGTTTCTATTAGCTGCCTTTTTCTCCTGTGGGTCAATCCTAAAAATATAGGCTCTTGTGAATTAGAACTTTAAGGGACAGAGTTTTAACATTAACAGTTGTGAATCGATTTTCCAGTATTTCAAAGGTTGGCTAGTAGGAACTTTATAAAATAACTGATGTTTGATTGATCATTGTAAAGATCAACACTGCACATGGCTCACCCATAACCAGGTAGAGATGGTTATGTTGTTTAAATGAAACCAGTAACGCGTGATACATGTGTTATCAGATAATGGAGGTAGCCTAGCCTGTTTTGAGCTATATAAACATTTGCTGTTATAGGTTGCCGTTTTCCTTTGCTACGAAAAAATGACCTTTTGTTTGCTGTTTTTAGTACAACTGTTGTTCAGTAATTCTGTTTTATGTTTTTGGTTTTCTTTGACCATTTGTTAAATAAAGACGGGTGGAGGGGTGGGAACAGGAGCAGAGCTTTTAAGCAATCGCATCATTTATTTTTGGCATTTTAATTTTATGACTATTTACAGGTGTTTATTTAATTTCTGAGTCAGTAACCCAAGTCTGTTCCTGCTGCAAGAGCAAACCCTTTTGTATTATTTTAATGCCTTTAGCTGCTTTCACACATGCACTGGAATCCTGAACTTGTTCAGACTTTACCTGGTTGAGCTGCATGTGACGACACAAAAGCCCGAGTCAGTCGGCCTGGACATTAAACGGACTTTATCCTGCAATCGCCCACATACAAAATTCATGTAATGTCTGCGCAAACACAGCAGGTAATTGTTCAGAGTATACATTGTGGCATGTGTTTCCTTTCAGCTGATCCACTCAGCACAACACCAGAAAATATAGGAAATATTTATTATGATTTCTGTTGTTGTATGACTTCTGTCCTTTAGGAAAGCAGGGTTGTGCACATAATGCATAGTTTCTAAACATGTAACTGTCTCTACTTTAATGTGCCGTAACCAAAACACAATTGATTTCCATACTGCACCTTTTGTGTTGTGTCGTGCCTCCTGGACACTCTACCCAGGGACCCTCACCGAAATCCAAATGAGAATGCATCTGGTCCGGATTTTCTCCTGCTGTGTGCTGCATGTGGGAATGCACAAGTTCACACAAAGTCCAGACCTGATTCTCTAGACATAGTGTGGAGGACATGTGTGAAAACAGCTTTTGTTATGGACTGAGTAATCTGTCAGCTTCGTCAATTGATTACATTGATTGGTTAAATACATTGATTGACAAACCAATTTAGTGCAGCTCCCACTGTCCCCTCCCAGGTGTGCTGAAAATACATCTTTATGCCAAAAAGCCTGAAAAGTATCATCAAAACTCGGGGCTTCTTTAAACAAAGACCTATGAAATAGTGCTTTTTGCTTAAAAAAATTAAAATGGCCTAGCGTTACCACAGCAGCTCTCTGATATCAAAATAATGAGACAATGATGTGATTTATAGCGCTGACTTTTGTCTGATTGTTGTGTCTGCCTGAGAGCAGTCATGTTTTGATCAGTTGTATTAAAGACAAGGACTCAGCGGAAGATTCCTGAGAGCAGGTGCTAACAGCAAATGTTAGTGACATTATGGCAACACTGCTTTCTAGCGCATTTCCAAGCTGTAGGCAGTTTGTTTATGTGCACATAGGCCTCCAAAGCTAATGTTGATTGCCTTTGACATTGCACTGTATGATGGCGTATGAAACGTCAGAAGATAAATAATACAATCAGCACAAGCCATGTTACCATTTGTGTTAGCTTCTCTCATGCCATGTTTGGTGCGTTTAGGGACTATACATAGTGTGGGTCATTTACCATTCAAACTGTCAAAGCCCAAATGTTAGCACCTTCCCTAATTAGTCCTACTATGTAGAATAACGCTTGTAATTAGTAGTATCACAAGATGAAAGATTAACTAACCACAATTACAAATAACTAATTAGTTCAGTTAATAAAATAATGATTCGATTAACTGATTAACCCTACTTTAAAGTCCTACTTTGGTAGATGTCAGTAAAGGAAATTGAGAGAGGGAGAAAGAACCCTCAACCCTGAGGTGCCACTGAGGTGACCTTTTTTTCTGATCATTGATCAGTCAGTGATATTCTATTGATATTTATTCCGCAGAATTGTAGAATGTTTTTTTAATGTACTGGGAGTATCCTTCCTTTTGTGTGAAACAGGCAAATACTTCCTCGACTGAAAGCTGTTTGCCATAAAGGAAGTACAGCTGCAGCTTGACCAGTGTTTGTTGTTTTTGTTTTTTTTTCTGAGGATTGGATTACAGTGTGTTTTCCTACTCAGTTGTACATATTGTGATGCACTGTATAGGTGTCTATGTTCCGATGTCATGTTTGTCAGCGAGGTGTGGCAAAAATCTATGGTTCCGCTTATGAATCCCACCACAGTTCCTCACAGAGGCTTTAGGCTGGCTGTAGTGCAGCGCTCTCCCCTTCACTTCAGTTTCCACACTATTTAGATAAATCATTTGGATGCTAGGAATGAACAAGAAAATGATTTAGCTCTAATGTATCACACCAGCATAGTTCTCAGCCAGACCTTGAGCTCGGTGGCATTGTGAAGCAGGACATTAAAGCTGCTCTCTCTATTTAGCTACCCTTTGTCTTGTCTTTCAGCCCCTCCTCACCCACACTGCCGCTTCTCATGCTTCATTCTCTCGTCTCTCCTGTGCCTGAGAGCCAAGTGGACTAGTCTGAATGGCTGTTTCCGCATGTGCTGTCACTGTTGTAGGAGTGCTAGGATGTTGCTCTTGGTTACAGCCAGTCAGGTGGTGTCTGGTTACCTCACCTTACCTCGTCACTCTGTTGTATTCTTAACCCTTTGAGCAGAGACGAGAGTAGATAGCTGTCACTGGGAACTGTGTTTTCTTTGAATTGTTTCCAGGTTTCAGTAGTGGTTTAGAGCTCAGCAAACTGACACTTACTTTTGCACTTGGCCAGAATTTTCCAGGACCTCGGTTTAACTTCAGCTATTTTTTTGTCGAAGCAACTTTTGTAGGCTTGTTCAACAGAAACTGGACTTTGATCTCTTGTTGTTCGCATTACAGGAAGTGTTCCCAGCTATGGATGACTAATAAGCTTTAAGGTAGGAGTCAACTTTTGAAGGCAAGAAGCTAGAGAGATGTGGAATAAATGTGGAGGTTATTCTCATGTCCAGACCTGATTGTGAGTGTTGTAAAAGGCTTACTATGAAGAGGACGTACATATATTGTGTGATCAGAACGGAATTGTTTTTTTTACTTCTGAATTTCTGAGCAGAGTTGTGTACCCATTTTGTATCGTCACACAAGCGACCATAAACTATTCGTTTTTCGGGCCACATCTGCCAGGCTGTTCATCTAGCTGTGTGCTTTGTGGTGTGGTGGCCTAGCTTGTTCTAGCAGCCTGGGCACAGAGCATGCTGCTCTCAGCAGGCTAATGAGAGCATTCTTAATGAGGAGGTCCAGGTAGATTCATACATCATCCCTGTGCTCCCGAGGTAGCAACTGGATTTACTCACCTATGACAAATGGTCATGCATTTGAAATTGTTGGAGGCCTTCTCTCTTTTTTTTTAACCGTACTAAAGAGCCCATGTTGAACTTAATTAATCTGTATAATTAATTGCCTGACATGAGACATTCCTGGATGTGTGAGGCAGATCTGTGATAAACCATCTGTTCCTGGGGTCGTTAATCAGCCTAAAGATTCACTGAACCTTTACCTCTACTTATTCCACCTCACTGCAGCACAAACTGAGACACAGAGCTGTCCAACAATTTCCCAATATAACACACGAGGGTTCAAAACTCTTTTTGCATTCTTTATTTCAATGAAACCATAACCTATCAACTTTAAAGCGCAAACGGGGCAGTATACACTTTCAAAACAATTTTTGGAGAGCTGTTGACACAGTTTGCTTTGTTGTTTCTTCCCATTTCAGAGTATAGTCGCTTTGAGTCCAAGATCCACGACCTGAGGGAGCAAATGATGAACAGCAGCATGAGCTCAGGATCAGGCTCCCTGCGCACCAGTGAGAAACGCTCCCTCTATGTCAGGTAAAGTTGAAGTGCACACAGTAACACACAGCATGCATTGACAAAATCAAGTTCTCATAGCTATAGTCAAAATAACCATGCTTGCATAATAAACTTCCACCTGCCTGTGAGGGAGAATAAAGCCTGAAAGCACACTGACAGACACACTGTTAGAACAGCAGCATAACGTGTGTCATAGGTAATATGATAAAACATGATACTTAATCCTGAGTTATTTGACAAATAATATTTACATTAGGCCATCTAAAAGCTGATAGACAGGCATTGTTGCCGTGTACTACTTTGTGTAGACTGACAGTAGAGCTTGTTGAAGTGACCTGTGTTATGACAGTTGGGGCATGTTGCCGAACTGGATGGAGGCTCATTTAGGAATTAAAACAGGTGGCATCCTTCTGCTCACACAAATGCAGCGAGTCACAAAGGATTCACACGGTCAAGGTGAATGGATTTTGTGATGTAACTCCATAGACCAAATACTCATGACCTCATATTTCTACAGCACTAATGCTCTTCAGTGTAAATATGTGCCAACATGCATTACTAGATTGATTTAGACCGAAAACAATAGCAAGGTTAGATATACCAGAAGTGCATTGGTCTTATCTCATTAGACACATGCAGTCCGAGCAGTGTTAACCGGTCTGAGTCATGCCTCACTTATAGACCAGCTCCTATGAGGCATGTAGAGCCTACTCAAACTCCAGTGCGGGTGACTAAGCGTGCAGTTATGTAGGAAAAGCTGTCTAGTTAGTTGGCTGATGCAGGAGCCGCCATGTCCTCCCAGCCCAGCCTCAGGAATGTGGAGGCGTTAAACCTGTAAGGTCCACTGAAAAAAAAAATAATAATAACAACAACTCCGTCACATGTGCTAAAGTGTGTAAAGGTGTAATAACGTGGATGGTTAGTTCTAGGACTTTTATTATCACTCATCAGCCTATGTTGAAAGTGTAAAACTACCACCTGATGCCATCATGATGGTTTATTTACATTTTTGCAAGCTACAGTTCCAGGTGGTAGGGGTCAGTTCACCAAAACCTTTAAACAGAGACATGCATGTTGGCCACAACCTGTTTGTCCACTAGACCGTGGTATATGGCCTGGAGAAATAGACTTGTAGGTCACGGAAAATATAAGCCTGTAAAACTGGTATATTAATACGTTTAACAATGGCTGTGGTTTCCTTGTCTGACAAGATGGTGGTGCACTCAAACAGACTATGATTAGTGTGTGTAAAGTATGTGGAAACAATTTTTTAATCAAGTGAAACCTGAAAGTCATGATTTAGTGTACACCATGCCCACAGTATGTTTGCCTTTCTCCATCTGGTTATACAGCATAATTCAATTTCATTCAACCCCTATTACGAATTAGGTGTATTGGCAAAATTTACCAACTCTCAGCCGTTTGCAATGAACAAATCAAACAAGAACAATTTAAACAGTTCAACACAGCTAATGCCACAAGTGGTTCCTCCAAATTCAAAACAAAATCCAACATGACTACTGCAGTCTCATAATTATTTAGTAATGAGTAAGTAACGCACACCTGACTGTTCAAGCCCTCCATTAGTTGCATAAGGTGTGTTTGAGATAAAACACATGAAAAACCTGGTTTTGGCGGTTGTATGTTTAAAATATGGTTAAATCAAAGGCAGATAGACAAAGAGGAGGAAATATTTTTTTTCAAGAGAGACATCCCACTTCTGCATACTTGATACAATATCCTTTCAAATCTGATATTTGTTGTTGTAAGTGGACCTTTTCACTTGGCTTTTGTTCACTGGCTCAGTGTCAGTTACAGTAAAATTGTGTTGAAAAGTGTGAGCCATCTGTCAGTGCTACATTCAAAGACACAACCGAGTGTAGGTCATCCATGTTGTGAGGTGTTCATGGACTGTGTTTCTAAGTCCCCAACCTCATAGAATCTAAAACTAAGCAAACATTAAGGTCTGAATCTGATTTGGAGAAATGTTATGCCCCAACTTCACAGATCTAAAGAATGCACATTTTAGTGACACCACATGAAGCTAAACTACTTGTCAGCAATCAAGGCAGACTTGCAATTTCAATACAACCATTATTGTCTATATTCACTTGGCAGGTCTGAATCTGAAAATGATTTTATCTTATCATCTTAATTGCACATATTTTGACTACAATTAAGCTATGTGATGTAATAGTAAAAGTGTCAAAGACCAAGTATGTAGTGTAGCAAATTCAGAACAGCTTTTTTGTGCCAAGTGTGCTCACAGAGTAATTTGATATTAGTGCATGTGGAACGATAAAAAAAAGAGTGTAACCAAAGCCTTTGGGGGTTTTTTTTGTTTTGTTTTGTTTTTAGAGCTTTGTTTGACTATGATCGAACGCGGGACAGCTGCCTACCCAGCCAAGGCCTGAGCTTCTCCTATGGGGATATCCTCCATGTCATAAATGCTTCTGATGATGAGTGGTGGCAGGCAAGGCTGGTCACACCACATGGAGAGAGTGAGCAGATTGGGGTCATTCCAAGCAAGAAAAGGTACAGCCTCTTGTCATTTGCAGCAGCGCACTCATGCCAAGCAGATAATGTGTCTACTTCCATTCATGCCCGGGCTAAACACCCCTGCCTTTTTTTTCTTAACAGAGTGGAGAAGAAGGAGCGGGCCAGGTTAAAAACAGTCAAGTTCCACGCCAGGACAGGCATGATTGAGTCTAACAGGGTAAGTGTAGAGACGGCCAGCTGCTCCCTGCCCTGGTGCCAGAGAGGCTGTCTTCAGAGCTGCTTCTGGGCTTCCAGGGAGATG
Organism: Helostoma temminkii; assembly: GCA_900302695.1. Lineage (NCBI taxonomy): Eukaryota > Metazoa > Chordata > Actinopteri > Anabantiformes > Helostomatidae > Helostoma > Helostoma temminkii. Next base: position 18,395 of record OMLM01002168.1, on the reverse strand, counting down.
GCCTACTTCCCCCTGAGTGTGGGAAAGGGACCAGCACCTGCTCACTGAAGCAAGCACAAAAAGTGCTCATATTACTGTATAGATTTCACAGAAGCTTCATTGAGATGAAAGGTCTCTGTAAGCTCCACATCTTGTGCAGTGATGTTAAGAAATGTGCACAAACCTTTGTCAGAGGCTGATCTGTCAGATGTAATTTTCAGACGTAAATCCAGTATCAGCTGTAATTTTTCTGTATCATTTGTTATACAAGGATATTGAATTAATTGAAAATGGTGTATGTTTAAGTTGGTAAATAGAAGCCTGTTTCCTTCACATGTATGTGCCATTCATTTTCACCCATTACCTGCTTCTCATTTTCATTATTTGATGTTTGTTTGCTTGCATTTTTTTTGCCATGGGTGTACCTTCATTGAAACCCAGTCTGTTTTTGTTTTCACCCTCTCATTGCTCCCCCCTCCCTCTTCTCACCCACACATCAACAAGCAGCCTGTCAAAGTAAAGCGCAAAAAAAGCTTCAACCTCTCACGCAAGTTCCCGTTTTACAAGAGCAAGGAGAATATTGTGCAGGACTTGGTGGAGTCTGAACGTGAGTACCAGCTGTGTGATCGAGGGTAGGGGGTGTGTGGTTTTTTTTTTCTTCTTTCCCTTTCATGCTTCAGTTCTGTCCTTCAACTTTCATCTTTCCGCTCACCTCCAGGGATGGCTTGTGTAATGGCACCGCACTCATCCCTTTTTCATTGTCCCAGAGAGATGCCCCACGTGCAGAGCTGACATCAGGCTGGAGATGGGGCTCTCTCTGGTGTGTCTGTGCATCTGTCTGTGGGCTCCAGAGGAGTGTAAAGCTGTGTGTGTTGCCAGCTGCACCCGTATGAATGTGTGTGCAAGTTCTTGGCAGCATTAACACACAGGCCTTCTAACACAGTGATGCTGCTCCTTGAATAAGTCCTGATCAATTCTCCAGTCAGTCACTGACCCACAACAAGAAAAATCTCATTAACTGGACTGAAGCTTTAACACTTAACAGGTCAAAATCCCATTTTAATGGGATTGGGCTTGTGTAATTGAAAGGCTGTGGCTTACTATGAACAAAGTGGGGCTCGGGCTTAATGAGTACAGCACAGCGCCATGTGCCAGTGGGCCTGGATAGCACTACACAGCACTCCTCTCCCTTTATGCCCCAACTCTCACTAACCTCTTCTTCTTCTTCCTGTCTGCTCTCTTCTCTTGGTTTCTGCTCTCACCTGTCGGGACACCTAGGACTTCCCAGGGTTAAGCGATGACTTTTATGGATCAAAGAGTTTGAGTAAGTGTGTGGTTGTACTGTGTCAAGCAGCTGTCCCCTGAGCTCAGAGAGAAAAAAAAAGCTTTGTCACTGCAGACCCTGCTGGGAATGCTAAACCACACACATTTAGAGAGACATACACACACACACGCACACACACACCTTTGTGCGTGCTTACACACACACACACACACACACACACACACACACACACACACAAAGAACAATGATTTTCTTTTTACTTTAGAGTGTCCTAGTAATCATCAGTCTGATCTCTGAATCCTTTAATTGTTGGAACTGAATGTGCAGTGCTGTTTCTGTCTGTGGCAGC
>OMLM01002168.1:1969-16762 GCA_900302695.1 Helostoma temminkii | reverse complement strand
GGACTTCCCAGGGTTAAGCGATGACTTTTATGGATCAAAGAGTTTGAGTAAGTGTGTGGTTGTACTGTGTCAAGCAGCTGTCCCCTGAGCTCAGAGAGAAAAAAAAAGCTTTGTCACTGCAGACCCTGCTGGGAATGCTAAACCACACACATTTAGAGAGACATACACACACACACGCACACACACACCTTTGTGCGTGCTTACACATACAACACACACACACACCTTCTCAGAGTCACAGTAAATATAAAATACGCATTCCCATGGGAGAGTGAGTGAGCGTTACACTTGTTCTGAATGTCTCGTGGGGTCTTTAGAGCAAATATTTAGTAGAGTTCCATCAGATGAGCTCACACAGAGCTGGAATGTAGGAATGTATCTGTGACCAGACTAGAATGTTGCTAAACCTGGTTGGAAACACTTTTTCCTCTAGTTCCCCTGAGCCATCCTGCTCCAGTGGACAGCGTAGCGCCTGTTTTTTTTTCCTTTGTCTTTTTCTCAATATGAGATCTGCTGCCACAGGCCCATATCTAGCAATAGGAAACACTGCCCAGGGAATTGTGGGTCACTTGGGATGCTGTCACCGGAAACACTTAATTTCCTATTGCTTGCACCTAAAACCACTTCCCAAATAGAGCATGGCTGGTGCAAAAACAAGACTTCTGCTTTCTCTATCGCCCCTTTTTATAGCCTAGTTGTTGAGAAACAGCATCCTTTTTTGAGGCTGTTGTGGCAGGTGAAAACAATTTTCACCCTTGAGAGAGTTTGAGTTTTAATTGTGGCTTCACTGTTTTTTTTGAGGTTCTCTTCAACTTGCTCTCTTTTGCCTTTACAGAATGCCTGACTTCCAACACAAGTGACAGTGAAAGCAGTTCAAGTGAGTCACATTAAGTTCTCAGTCCTGGTTTGTTTCACGCTCCTCACACAGATGAATAACATTGTAGATGGTTTTAAAAGTACTTGTGAAATTATATGTAATGATGACTAGTGTGTAACTTAATATTCCTATTTGTGTTTTATTTACATTAAACATTTGTTTTTGTTTTTATGTTTAAATGATATTTGTTTTGTGTTATTGCAGAGGGACAGGAGGACACAATTCTATCCTATGAGCCAGTCATTCGACAGGAAAGTGAGTGATATTTTTGCTTGCTTTTGTGACTCGCTTTCCCTTCTGCGTTTGATAAAAGTTTCTCCTAAATGACAAAATCTAATGTAATATACATGCATATGTAAATATTTGCTTTTCAACAAAAAAACATGTAGCTTGTGTATATTTTTTTCTGTAAAAACTATGACAAAACATTTGTTCACAACCTGTTTTTTAGAAAGTCATAGGGATTTAAAAAAAAAAAAACATTTGAAAACAAGGACTATGACAAAATGTATTGCATTTTTTTAGTTGATAAAAATTAATTGATAATGTACAAGTCATACAAATGGAGGTAAAGTAATTTAGTGACTTGGCTGGCTTCTTCTCACAGTCACAGTGTGAATGAAACTAGCCTCTGCTAGTGTATTAGCAAATAAAAAACCTTTTCTACTAATGTTAGAAAGAGATGGCAACAGCCGTAGCCTCGTCTTTAACTAGACTCAAACAAAAAAAAATCTACTAATAATATAGATTTTATCAAAAGACTTAAACACTGAGTCACACTGTGGTTTGTATGTGTTTATCCTCATGTCGTCTTTGTCTCCAATGCAGTTCACTACACAAGACCTGTTATCATTTTGGGCCCAATGAAGGACAGGGTAAACGATGACCTCATCTCTGAGTTCCCCCACAAGTTTGGCTCCTGTGTTCCCCGTGAGTTGACCACACAACACAGCACAACAGTTCTAAAACTAAACATGACAACGGTGACAAAAATAAACTTGTTCCATTCCCCTCTGCAGATACGACTCGTCCAAGGCGAGAGAACGAGACGGACGGCCAGGACTACCACTTTGTGGGCTCGCGAGAGCAAATGGAGAAAGACATTCAGGATAATAAATTCATTGAGGCTGGCCAGTTCAATGAGAACCTCTATGGGACGAGCATCTTGTCTGTCAGAACTGTGGCTGAGAGGGTGGGTGCCTTGATCTGTTTCTCTGTGGGTCTGGATTACCACATTGGGTTTGGTGCATTTCTAGGGGAGTAAAACCTCAGTAATCAACCTTCCAACTTTTACAAATTGGTGTGCAATAGAACCACGGCCAGTCTGGTTGAACAAATGTCATACTGTGACAAAATCAAAAGTTTGTAATGTTTTCTTAACAAAGCATACTCTTACTACCTACAGGGGAAACACTGCATTCTGGATGTGTCTGGAAACGCCATAAAACGACTGCAGCAAGCACAACTTTATCCGATTGCCATCTTTATTAAACCAAAATCCATTGAAGCCCTAATGTAAGTTTGGGTTTTTGTACATACTGTAATGCAGATGTCAGTGAATGCAAGAATTTATGTGATACTAACCAGAACTATTTATTTTTATTATTATTATTATGATTTTTTTTTTGCTGTTTTTTTCAGGGAAATGAATAAGAGGCAGACGTATGAGCAGGCCAATAAAGTCTTTGACAAGGCAGTTAAGATGGAGCAAGACTTTGGAGAGTATTTCACAGGTTGGCTTTACTGCCCTTTTGTTTTGGATCACTGAAAAGTTTTCTGCATAGGGGATGTAGCTTTTTTTTTCTATGACTGATACCATGTTATTTTTTCCTAATTGTACTGTATGTCTGTGATTTCACCTACAACTTTTGGGTTTGTGTTTCCAGCTATTGTACAGGGTGACTCACTAGAGGAGATCTACAGCAAAATCAAGCTAATAATCGAGGAGCAGTCTGGCCCCTACATCTGGATCCCTTCCTCAGAGAAGCTCTGAGCTCCCCGCCGTCCCTCTACATCGGTGCAGAGCTCTCTTCCTGCCTCCCAGAGATCCCACCCAAGCTTAAATAGCTCCCCCTCTCCTCACCTCCTTTTTGAAGATATGTTTCATATCAAGTTTTAGTGTCATCATTATGTTACTCTCTAAATGAAAAAGAAGTCTTATCACCATTACTGTGACTGTTCATACCCCTGCATGAGTTTCTCAACAAATCCATTGAAAACTGGAAATGCCATTCCAAAGGAATTTGTCAAATGAAAACAAAAGGGAAAAGAAATAACTCCTTTTGTGAACTGGGACTGACTGAAGATCAGAATGTTTTACAGAAATCCGAAGACTGGAGTTGGGATTCAAAAAGAAGTTGCAGGGGAACAGAGACAAATCATACCGAGATGGAACACTTTGTAAATGTTCATTGAATCACATTGAAAAACACAGGCAAGATGAGAAGTTGAAGACCAGTTAAGGTTTTTTTTTTTTTCTTTTCTAAAAAGACTGGATAAAATCGAGCCCTGCTGATGGTACTGTTCAAGGTGTCATCTCTCTTGTTTATAATGACTGAGGAAGTGAATGGAGGAGCCTACAAACTGGTGATCTATTTATCACAAACCAGCTTGCTGTTTGGTTGTCTGCCAGTTGTCTGTGCTGCAGCTGATAAAGACATCTTGGGAGGCAGATCAAGTGGAAGAAATGCGTTGTGAATCTATACATTTATATTATGAAATCACAAGGTAAATGATAAAATCCTACTGAGATTTTACTACATATTAAAAACTACACATTTTACACTTCACTAGAATTGTCAATTTGGAGGGCTGTTAGATTTCATTTTTTTGTTTCTTTCTTTGTGGGATTTTTTTGCTTGTGGTTTTTAGCTGCTGTGTGTAAAGGATGGGGGTAGAGAAGTGTAACTGGGCTCTCTGCAAAACACCAAACTGCCTTACATCAAATACAAATTCTGTTTTGTGACTACCTGTTGTCTGTGAGGGAGGCTGCACACAATTCACTGACTTTTTTTTTTGTGTCCTCCAACTGCCAGGAGGCCTGACTTGAGTGCAATAGATATAACAAAGTCTCACCTCTGTGGGCACCTTTTCTCCCCTGTATTTTAACATTTTTCTCGTCAGATTTGGCCATTTGATTACAATTTGGACAGCCAGAGCCTCCTAACTCATGTTGAGCAGCAGACCACCCTATTACACTCTCTGCCTTCCGAGAGGATTCTCTTCTGATTAAATGGTCACGTGGTACTGTCCTATCTGCCACCGTGATGGTGGCCTTAAAACGGGTAGAACAAGACAATAATTGTATTGGATGTCCTAACAATTAAAGAGTCAGTATAACCTGTTTTGGATTGTCCCCCTGTGCCCCTACCAAAAACAACACTAAAGTTGGGTTTGATTAAACCTATATGCTTTGTGTATCTATAAACGTATGAATTCTTGATAAATCTGTTGTTGACAGGTGCTGAACTACTGTGTTGAGCTTTTTAGTGTGTCTGGGGTGAGCTAGAACAGCTCAGGAATCGTAACATACAGATACCATTTCCCCTACGACTGAAAGGCCACATTTGGGCGATGACACACAGTTCATGGCACATACTAGCAGTCACGGTACTGTCACTTAGTTACAGCCGTTTTCAACAGAAAAGTGTAATCAGGTTGTATTATGTGTCTTCACTTTTTCTTGAGGTGGGGAGTTTGTTCAGGGCCATCAGTGTGGTAACCTTTGTGTTGGCTGTATTGTGGCATCACCAGGTTTGAACTGACCTCATGCAGATCTTGGCACTGTATGTTAATGTGTCTATGTAAGAGGGTGCATCTGAAGAAGGAATACTGTGGCCCCCAATCCTGTGAATGCTCATGCTCTCCTCCTCAACTTTTTGAAGAGTGCAAAGGATTATTTTTCTCTTCAGAGAGCCAGACCCAAGAGAAAGCGGTAAACTAGACTTCTGGGTCTCCTGCTCTCTCCCACCCATAGAGCACCTGTACCTGCAGGCATTTTCTGAACAGGTGTGCCCACCTCCCAGGCACCACTGCTAAACCAGCTGTCATTACCTGTGTCAAAACCAGAGTTCAGGGAATAACCGAAGGGAACAGAGCCATTTATAAACTGCTTGCAGACTGTTTCAAAGGGTGTGGTAGCTGTACAATGTAAATAAGCCCCCAACAGATCCCCCTCACCTGTGCTTCATGCATGTGTGAATCAAACTGGGACAAACATGTTTTATAGACCACAAATGTCAGGTAAGTAAAGTTTGAGCTACTCTTGAAATATAATTTCCATACAAACGTGCTGTATTGTTGGTATTTCTCTTCAAATGCCTATCGGAACACTTAACTAGTCAGTTGGGAATTCAGTTCCCGCAAGTAGGGCCTGTCTACATGTGATTTCTTGTGGAACGTGTCTGGGTGTATAGATTAAAAAATATATATATTGTAAAATAATTAAAGTATAATAAGAGATGCAGGCAGAAACCTACACAATATCACAAAATCCAGGAGCATTGATCAATACATCATTAGAAGTTTAGAATTGGTCCTCTGGTGTTTAGTTGAAATACAGCTGACTGTTAATGTGTGTGGTATTCATACCTCAGTCAGCCATGGCAAAGCCCAAAGAACTTGATTTCATTTTACTCTTTCCTTTCAGGTTGTGCTATATAACAAGATGGAACCTGAATGCCTCTGTGTGTATAACTGATGAGGGTCTTTGTTCTGATGAGAGAAATGACATATATGCTTTTTGTTTTTTGGGTGGGGGGGTCAGGGTTCTTGTTTGTACTTTTGGGTGATGTTTATGTTATAGCACATCTGTGCAGTAAGTGCTTGCAAACATGAACCCTTTGATTGTACAGTAGTTTCCTTCCTGTCACTGCAGGTAGTACAGCCTATCAGGACGCTTGGCCTCATGGTCTTCCTGTCCTAGTAATGAGGGAACAGTCCTGCAACTTTTGTTTGGGTTTTATTTTAGGACTTGACAAGAGTTTATTTGTTTGAAAATAAAATATGTGACTCAGTTATGATTTTGATGTTCTTGTTATTCCAACTGACTCAGACCTTTTTAAAATATTTGAGGTCTTTATTTTGACTTGACATAGATGGGGGGTGAAATGCAAGAAAAGTCAGAGACCAAAATCAAACCAGGAACAAATGCGGTAAATCTCTTAACACTAGTCTGAGATGCTCCGTTATACAGCAACAACTTGTCAAACTTCATCTGAGTGTTTTCTCGAAACGTAACACTGTGATCTAACAAACTGAATCAATTTAAATTCATCCTCTAAACACACTGTTTACACCAAAGAGACCTACTCCCAGTTTTATTCTTCCATGATGTTATTGTTCTTGGCCTTGTCCAACCTGTCCAGGATTTCACTATAGAGACCTGACATCTGTAAGTAGACAAGAAAACAACTGTGTAACTTAAAATGTTGTGGCTCTCAAAGGTCTTCATGTGATGCTTATGTTTAATTCTGGATAACACCTGCGTGCCAAAGCCTTTGTCACACTAGCAGGATGATTCAAGCTAACGTGTTCAATTTGCTACAACCTTCCCCATTTTCTTCATCCCCTTGCTTCCTTTCTACTAGTCTTGTACCTGCATCTCATAGCTCTCCTGCAGGAATCCCAGGTGGCGGATGAAGCTCATGGCAAGGCCACACCACTTCTCTGCCTCTGGATACTGAGCCAAGCTGTACAGTAATATCCCTGTGTTCCAAGCACGAGTCAGCAACCACAGGGTCTCCATCTCTGGGAAGTCGTCCGGCTACAGAGAAGAGCAGGAAGACGTTCAAAAGGCCATTTAACAGAGACCACCTGGGTGACTCTGGGGCCAAGTGTGTGGAAGAAAATCTGTGTCTTTAGAGCCTGTGTGTAACAGTAACTTTTATCCAATCCGGTACTATATATTCACCTTTACTAAGCCTTATGCGTCCTAAACAGACCGTAAACAAAGACCAAGGTCTTTCGTATCTGAAGTTTCATTTGAATTTCACAAGACTTTAATCTTGTGCTTTCACTTTGATCCAAAGAATTCCACAGGTTTTGAGTAATAACCCAATATGAAAGGGGAAATATGCACTGACTCTAAAGCAGTGCAAAGTCTCAGTAATTTGATGCCTCTTTCAGGGCTGCTGCTCACCGGCAGTGTGATGACTTGTACAGCAAATTAACATTCAAATTGGCAGGAAGGGGGTGGTGAATGGAAGCATCTGCTAATTGAAGTGCAACTGAAAGCCCATTGATAAAAAGAAGCTTCTAGAACTGCAGTCAGGCATGGAGTGGAAGAGAGGGGGTTAATTATATAGCAGGGAGCAGTTCTGTTGGAGCGAACAGGAGGTGGGCGCTAAGGGATAGTGGTGTGTGATTGGCGCTGACTCACTGTGGCTGCAATGATGGACAGGGCCTCCTCATAGTAGTCCCACACCTCCTCGAGCACATGGGTCTCCACCTCTGTCACACCACTCGGGAGGGACAGCTTAATAAGGCTGTGAACACACTTGCTAAGGCACAAAAACAATCACAGTCAAAAGTCCTTTCATTTTAATAAGTGTCGAATGTTGACGGTATTTTCATGCACGGAAATGATTGGTATGCCTGCATCGGGCCAGGTCAGCTTGTGGTTGTTTCTTGTGCAGAGAAAGCGCAACCCTCAAGGCCTTCTTACACAGCAAAGGGAAGTGGGCTGGAGGTTCCATGGATAAGGCTGCACATAGAAGAAATACCAGCATATGGCAAACACAGTACTATGATGTATGTTTTTTTAAGCACTTAACAGCTTTTTTTTTTTTACCTGCAATGGTCTCTAGCATCTTGGTATCAACATTTTCAAGCTCCAGGACAGATTCTAGTACCGTCTCAACCTTGGAGTCATTCAGCTTAGCACGTGCTTCAAATTCATATAGCAGCAGGAGTCTGTCTGTTGGGTCCATTGTGACGTTTCCTGTAAGGACATATTGAGAATACATTTCCTTAGCTCCACTTCTATTCATGAAAGCCTTCAAAATTAGGTTTTTGCTGCACTATAACATATACAATCGATTTTATCATTCATATGTAAGGTACCAGATGCCTTCAGGGTTTTCCAGACCTCCCAACAAATCTGAATGTGCTCCAAAGCCTGAGTGAGCTCCTCAGTCTGTGATCAAACACAGCACAAGCATTCTGGATTCATTATTGCCATCTAGTGTTCAGTTCCTCTTCAAAGGCAGAATGAATTAAAATGATACACCTACGCCAGCACCAATAATGTTAGTTAGTCACCTCTCCTCTCCACTGGGCTTAGTAAATTTCCATCTGTGTGGATATGAGTGTGCTAAATGAAGGACATAGGATGAGGGAGTGGGTGGCACACCTGGGCAGAGTGAGGCGACTTCCTGCAGAGCTCCAAAGAAGCAGCAGCAGCCATTAGCAGACACGTCTTCTGGCCCATAAGCAGTGTGCGATCAGGAGGGCACAGCTGGGAGAGCTGTGGGTTCATTCAGATGTACACACAAAGCAACTAAATTATGATAGTGTGGTAAAATAAATATTCTCTTCACCCAACAACCAATTTTTATTATTTTCTCTGAAATCATTGATTTTACTGCAGTTTTGATCTGCCCAACAAACCAAAAGCGGAAGGCTTTTATTGTACTGCAGTGTTGCCTGACATGAATTTATGTACAGTACATAAATCAAGTAAGTGCACTCAGTTATCTGATGGCTTAATATGTGTGTAAAACCTATGTGTAATGACAGGTATGTTGGTAAAGATAATCTCAGAGCCTCAGTCAGATAACTATAAGGATGGGGCCATTATGGCCCTCTGTTTGTTTTTTCCTGAAACTGATATGTTTATCTTTACAAATTAATGTTTAATCTCTTTTCAGGTGTTATTGATTTATAACTGTGTACTGTAGATATCGATAATTCAGCTGACAAAGCTAATAAGACCACTTGCCTGGTAAGAGAGCACAAAGAAATCCCTCATTCTGTCAGGGCTGCTATCACACTGCAGAGCTGAGTTCCAAGCTGCGACAGGGATAAATACAAGCACACACATGTGCAAGCCCACACAACACACACACACACACAGAAAATGAAGGTGCTGCAAGATTTTAAGTGATAGCACACCATGTCAGATTGACGTGACAAGGAGAGAAAGAGCCTTAGTACCAATCTTCCTGAACCAATTAGCTTCCTCTGTGCACTGCTCAACAGTCAAGCAAGACTGGTGTGAAACTTTCTGCAGAGCTGCAGTGAGGCAAACAAACCATTTTTGGGTTATGGCGCACAGCAGATACTGTAGTTGAACATTTTAACCCCAGTTGCATACTGTATGTACTCACCCATTTTTAGATATGGCAGCAGGACATCCAGGTTCACATTCCTATGAAGTGAATATGATAAATGTAAATCTGTTTTTTGGTTTTAATAAAAACTGAATTAATAGTGGTATGCACCTGCAAAATAATTAAGTATTTCCCCTTCCCCTCACCTCATCTCATCCCCTGATCTTTCTATTGTGGTGAGCACGAGTCGAACCAAACACCTATAAAAAGATGAATGGGGAAAGTGGTACTGACCTCCTTTCTTTCACCTACTAACTGTTTTATACAGAGACACACTTTCAGATGAGAAGCAAGGAAATATAGGTCAGTGGATCATAGAGGTGTATGGAAAACTAACAGACTCACTACAATCTCTCAGCACAGAAGCCTTCTCTACTAAATGTTGTCACCTCATGTGTGAAACTCTACCATCATGTTTTGTTTACACAGTCCCAATGTATGAACACTGAATGCTTTGAAATATATAAACTAAAAATTTGCTATCTGAAACTCATTTGTTTTTAAACACTAATCTTGTTAATATCAAGGTTAAATGTTGTCCAGACAAAATAGTGATTAAATAGTGTAAATGTATTTTTCTGGTTTCCTATTCCTTACTTTATATGGGCTTTGAGTCAAAGATGAGGGATTTTACCTCAGACAAATACTTTATTTTGCTATTAAATTCTTCATTTGTATGTTTAAGTTAAATGACAGTTTTAACAGACCTGAGAGCAGTTAGAACCTGAGCTTCATCTTTGGAGTTTTCACACAAACTCTCCAGGGCTTTCATGGCAGTTTCCTGCTGTTCATTCTGTAACAGGGCAACAAATATCCTCATCATCATTAGTACCACCACGCACCTGCTATATTCTCCAGACAGTGTACTAACAGTATAATATGGTAGAATTTCCATACACGTCACATTTATAAGCATAAAAATGGTTAGCAGCTGGTTGCTGCCCAGTATGCTTCTGAGGCTAGTTTTGTTTTTTGTTATTTTTTTGCTAAATGTGTCAACATAAACAATAATCAACATCTGCCTTATTTAAATATTTAACTGTAATAGATCTGGGGATGTGGTAGAGAGAAATGTTTGATCTGATTCTTTTTACCGAATCCTGAGGAATTTTTCCTGGAATACTGTACAGTACCATGACTAAACATAAGGATTCATGCTCTCACTCTCCGTAGATCCTAGTCCCTTCTAAACAAACATTCTCACCATCCAGAATAGGTGCAGCTACAAGTACACAATCCCTCATAAACCTAACCCCCCCAAAAATAGCTGACTGTGTTAAACTGAACATCTGTCTAAGCTACAAGCCTCATTGTTGAGAACTAAAATAATTCCAATAGATCAAAAACATGTTTTTCATTAATTCCACAACTTTTACGAATGTGTACAGAACTGAGTACTGAGCCCAGAGATAAGTCCTACCTCCAAGGCAATCTGAGCAGCCAGACTGAGGAGATTAGAGGCTGCATTCTCAGATACCAGCAGTGTGTCCTCACTGTTAACACGACTCTTAGCCAGAAGTCCCATTGCGTTCACTGCCTCTGCAGCTGGTACAAATACATAGCCTCATTATCACGGAGAATATGCTGAAAATGTAGCCTAATAAAATTGAAATACTACTACCATGTATGCTTTTACTATATATGTATCACACAACTATTGTTTTGTAGGTACCTTTCTTCACATTGTTGTCCTGCACTGCAATCTTGTAGAGACTGAACTGAGTGTAAATGCTGTCGGGATCACACCTCTCTGCTTCTTCGATTGCTTCTTTGGCCTGAAAAATATACATGAAAACACACACAAGAAAGTATCTGCAAGTGTGGCTAGAGATATGGCGAGTTTGACACACACCACTCACTGCAGCAACTGCACAACACATTTATTTCCTTGACTTGCTTCAGTGTCTCAAGCTGTCTTACCTTTTCCAATTGCTTTAGCTGGAGGAAACAAGAAGCTCTGTTCCTCTGCAGTTTGGCTAAGTTGGGATCCATTTGACCTGCCTTACAGAAGCTCAGGGAGTAGTTATACCACTGCAGAGCCTCTGCATAGTTCCTGGTCTGAAAATAAGCATAAAGTTATACTTATTCCCTGTGGAAGTTAAACCTCCAAACTAACACAGAGGGCCAGTGCCATGTTCAAAGAGAATGTAAGAGACTTCCTGATATGCAGTGTGTTGAAAAGAAACCATAGCAAACCCACACATAAGCCCACTATCTATGGTCTACCAGGCTTCTTAATATGAAGCATCAGTGCTAACCACTAATTCTAATTATATGTACTGATATTTGTTGACAATATAATATGCTGTTTATTAATAATGGTAAACACAATAGTGTTTGGCATACCTCAAAGTGTTTGGACGCTTTATCCCACAGTATAACATGTAGACTTGTGAGGGCCTGTGGAGTCAGCTGTTTTCCTGTATAATGGCCTGCGTAGGAGTCAATAATTATACTAATACAGACACATCTAAAGTGCGTTACCTGCATTATTAGAAAACTCAATGTGTCATTGTTATTCAAATCAGATTTGTTGTAGTAATGGAATTTTAAAAAAATCCGTACCAGTGATAATATCCTCTATCTTTTGTTTGCACAACAGTTCCTTGCCTCTCTGCAGCAGTAGCTCAATGTGTAGGACAAGAGCAGTTCCCAGGTCAGGGGATGACTCAAAGCGCTGGCACACACATTTCAAATGCTCAAATGCCAGCACTTCCCTTGTAAAAATCAAAACAGTTATTATTCAGAGTTAGACATTATGTGTACCTGGGTACATTTTCTACAAACTAAGCACGCATGCAAGTTTTTACCTGTCTTCAGACATGAGTAGTTTCACTGTGCTCAGACACACTTCAAGAGAAACCTCAGATTCCAACATCTCATTAAGTCCTGAAAACATGTTTTTATGATACACTTTTAAATGTTTATTTTTAACTCTAAATTATACATAGACACCTATTAACACTATAAGTACAACCTTCTACTACTGAAGACTAAACAGCTTGACTGAAGTACCAAACATGACTAAAAGCGAAAGGAGTACTTTTTTTAAAATTTTATGGTTTAACCTACCTCACTAACACTGATGCCCCACCTCCTGTTAATCAAGTTCTGTATTAATAAATTAATTGTGGTCTAACCTGCTCTGAGCTGATCATCGGTGGCCCCAGATCTCATGAGTATTTTGGTCTTTAAGTACAGCCCAGAGACACTGGCACATTCCTGTCAAATTGCACAGTGCAATACAGAGCATCTGACCAGTGTTGTAGGTGGATTCTCGCATATGTAAATTCAATTGTGAAAATAATTTCTCATATCCTACCTCGTTGGCTAAGCTGACAGCACTAAGAGCCTTCTCCTGAAACCTCTGACAGTCCCACTCTAAAAAAACAGTGGCCAGGAGCCGTAACACCTTGGCCTATTGAGAGGAAAATAAGAAAATTATTAGAAAAAATGAACATTTTGTATGTGGTACATATCGCTTTTACAAAATATTTGCTATTGCACTGTCTTACCCGGACATCAGGTCCAGGACCATATTTCACATTCATTTTAGAAATGTCATAGCTTTGGCTGAAAAGAAAAAGAACAAATCTAATGTCTTTCCCAGGGCTTTGCTTTTCAACACATCTGCATTAATAAATTAGATTTACCTCAACCAAAATGCACTGTCCTCAAACTTCCTCATATTGTAAGTGTCTATTCCAAAATTGTAGCACATAAGTGAGAGGTAAGCAGTCTGCGTTGAGAAAATATACTCACAGTTAACATCCCACACAGTTTAATAACAATATGTACAGTAAATGAAATACAACAATATATAGTGTTTTATAGTGAACAAGAGGCCTTCATTTTACATCTTTGGGAAGCCGCAGCAGCATGTCTTTACAACGCTTCATATAGACCACTGCTTCCTGGTTATTCCCTTGACTTATGGCCTGCAAAGAACAAAAGACTTGAACTTTGTAATAAATGTCAGCAAATAATCAAACATTCCCTATTAGCACAGAATGAGATTTGCCCCCTCATTGTTTCTCAGTTCACATTTTTGCTGTCTCACACTTCACACTGCAAGTCTGTCAGAATAGCACTTCCTCAGCTGCCAAATATCACAAGAACAAACATTCACATTGAAGGTGTTGAGCACCACATGCACCACAGCTTACCGATTCTGCCTGACAGGAGAGAATTCGAATCAGGTCCTTCTCCACATCCCCCTTGGATGGGGTGTTGTCACCAGCTCCATCAGGTCTGGATGTAAGTTGGTTATAGAGGGCTTCCAGGCTCTACAGATAATTGTATGTTTTTAATTATTTGTAAAGACATTAGATTTCTGTTTGCTCATACTGTTTTTTTTCTTCACCTTAACAGCAAGCCTTAAGAAATTATCTGCGATCTGGGGATTTTTGCAGTCCAGCCAGGTTCTCCCTGTTTTGCTGGCCATCTGTGAAAAATTAGACACTGATTAACAGGCCTTGTCCTCCTGAAATAGTGAGTACTTACAGAGGATGCCTACAGCATTGCTTACCAGGATCTGCTTGCGAATGATGCCCTCTGTTGGATTCTCAGGTTCACAGCAGTACAACAGACTACAAGCAACATGACGCACTGTGAGGACAGCAAAAATATATTAATGTGCACTGTGTCAACATTTCAGATATGTCAGAACAATTTCAAGCATCATGATTGTAAAAAACTTAAAACATTGACACTAAAACTGTACCTTTGGCTTTCTGAATTTTGCTTATGGTAGAGCTCACATTCCTAGTAACTGCCCAGTTCCACAGCTGGATGGCACACTCTTCAAGCTGTAATATGATTAAGAAAATAACGCATACACTCTACACATTATGCCAACTTATTAGCCACATTAAGGTGAGACAATTTATGTATGATGTAACTACTTGGTTTCAGTAGTCATCTGATATGTGGTAGAAGAAAATGAATGAGGCACTTAATTAAAAACCAGTAAAAAAAAAACACAGCCAAGAAGAAATGTAGGTGTTGGGATTAACTATGGTCCTAAATATGTCCTGCAGTACAAGAGTAATAGCATTGTGAAATTATAGATTTATATGCATGTGTTATAAATGTCTGTTTTCTTGGTGTTTTGTTTTGATATGCTATCACAGTACATTCCTGAAGAAGGGTGTAGGCTATAATATATAACTACCTGTGGATCTGGTATTTTGGTGCAGTCCTCTAGGCCTGATACTTCAGAGAAGAGTCTTTCTATTACCTCGTCACAATCTCTCGGCTGTTTCTGCAGCAAGTTCTCTGTGAGAACTGCATGTGGAAAAAAGCAAATTAAGATGCTAACAGAACACAGACACAACATCAATATCAAAACACAGAGTTTTCAGATCCCAAAGTATAGTATCTATAACAAAAGGCTATCAACTTAAATAATGGTTTATTAAAATACTCACACATTAGTTAGGGTCAGTTAAGCTTCAGTGTCTTTTGGGTGTAAATAGGTAATACTGTACCTTAAAATATATTCTACTGTAATTTGATATAAAAAGGACAGATTACACGTATAAACTCTGAGTAAAGTTTCATCAAGAATAATCAATTAATCAGAAA
>OMLM01002166.1:4808-21329 GCA_900302695.1 Helostoma temminkii | reverse complement strand
GGCACCATTTTACGTTTTGGCCAACATGCTCACAGACGATCGCTCCATCATTATAAATACAAGGCCCCATGACACTGAATGAGAGCAAACTGTTTCAGTTACAAGCCAAAGGTATGAATGGATGACTCATAAGAACTGCCATGAAGTCACCACAGCTGAGTGTTGTGATTGGACAGAAGTAAAAGTAGAAAAAAAGGAAAAAGCAGCCTGTACTTCACCACTACGGGTTGAAGCAAGGTGCGTCCGTCCTTCCAAAGCAGAGCGGGTGGTGGGGTGAATTTGTATTCATGGGGTGAGCCCATGAGAAAATGTCTCTTTAGGATGCATCGTCTCACATATTAGATCTCATCTGGAGAATCGCTCACCCAAGTCCCTCTGCTCCGCCTCTCTGTCCCTTTCACTTGTTCTTCCCGTCCACACACACAAAACTCATCCACAGACTTCATTCATCCCGAGGCTGAGTAATTGTCCCAGTGCAGAGTAACACAAAACACACTTGCTCTTGGAAAGGGTCTTTATTCATCATTAACAAACACTGTTGTTATCAGGCTCAGGACACTTTTGTAATTGTTAAAGTGACAAAAGAGAAGATATGATGTAATGTGAGGATAATAAATTGTCAGTTTGTACATTCTCACCATCCTCATCCTCAGCATCAAATCTACAGTTATGTCTCTGAAAGGTGCAGTGACAACATAGCATGATCTTCAGCTGGGATAAAAAGCTTCACATAAACATCCACTATGACTCCTTCACTAACTGACTGTGGATTCACCAAGTACCTTCTCCAAATGACCTTTGACCATCTTGAGTAACAAGTGAAAAAAGGAATTTGGCTTTTAGGGTCAGTTGTCATTGCAGATACTAATCAGGTTAATTAGGACTTTTACCATCTCAAAGCATTGCTCCTCATAATATGGGCCTCAGACTACCTATTTAATCATAATTTGGTTGTGGGATGTTTCTGAGCATGACAGTAACAGTTACAGCCTATTGCAGTCAACATTTTGGGAAAACCTGCTTTTGTGCAGACAGTTAGATGACAAGATCAATACCACTTACATATGTTCATGAAAAGTATGGATGTAAAGAAAGGCCAAACTTTCTTAGCTTCACATGAACACTAGAGACGGGAAGAAACAGCTATGAAATCATCGTGTTTGTTGTTTATCAGGAACATGTAAGAGTTGCAGCTATACTGATGTTTACTTATGGATTAAAAACCAATATATAATGTGTGAGTTACTGAGCTTTAGAGGTGTTAGTAGACATATTTAAACAATGCTGGGCTTGTTAGGCTGCTTGCTGTTCTGTGCCACTATGCTCTATGTTTCTATCACATTTAGAAAGAAAGTGAACAAATGTATCCCCCCAAATCTTGTTGAATTCATTTAAAGCTACAATATGCAACTCAAGGTAGTGCTCCATTCCTCCACCTGCTGCACTATGCTCTTCTACAATCTGCTTGTTGCAGTAGGCTACAGTCATCTATCTATACTTCGAACAGAAATTGAAATAAATTGGATTTTATTGGGTCAATAAGCTAAAACATGAAAATTCTTTTGTATAGCATTTAAAGTTTAAAATGTATGAGATTAAAGGGCTGTAGACACTCAGGGTTAAGACATTATACATTAGTCGTCACCACAGCTCTGGACTGACTAAATGCCTTCTTCAAATGAGCAGTAATTCCAGCCTACAGCTTTCCCATCCTCTGGAAAAGCTGTCGGCTGCCTGTCCTGCTGACTTCCGATGGGGGTGGAGAGAACCTTTTAAAGTAATACCTCACCGCCCTCTTAACAAGCTGTCCATCCATCCTGCATCCCAGTGTTCCCACCTCCTCTAAACCTCTCCATCCCTCCGTGCACAAAGAGAGCGAGGCCATGTCAGGAGAGCAGGAGGAGGAGGGAGTTTGGATTTATTCCCCAATCGTCCAGCTCTTTCCTTCTTTTTTCTCTTTCAGCATAATGTTGAACATAGTTATTCATCAATCAACATGGCTATCAGTCAATCAGAGCAGTGAGGAGTGAAATGTGACTTGGCCTCATGGCAACGTGTGTGTGTGTGTGTCAAGTTTACAGTTATGTGTAATTACAGCAAAATCTGCCTGTTAAAGTCATCTGTATCTGCAGTAATTTTATGTATAATGGTGGTATTCATGTATAATGTTGAAGAATTTATCATATTATTGATTCTTTGTAAATACTGCATCCCTACAGAGTACAGAACCAGGAAACAAAAACTGAAAAAGGAAAAGTACTTTTTCCTTTTCTAGGTACTTACAGGTACCAACTGGTTCATGTACCTGTCAGACCAGTAGGTGTTTAAAAATTCCTTAAATGATTTCTCAGATGACGTTTTAAAGAGAGGTGTTTCTGTTGTTAGCTTGGCTGACTGACATCGTAAAGGAGTTGGACAAAATAACAGAAATACATGTTTCTGTAATGGAATACAACACATACGATTGCACATTGTCAAAAATAATCATACAACCATACACAATCATACATACAATCATGCTAATAATAATAATAAGCATACAGTTTATTTCCTCTCTAAAACAAGAGGAAGCAGGGAAGATTTATTGCAGAGCTGTTGTGTTTGACTGCATTAGTTTTGTTTGGTGCACATAAAAAGTTCCTTGTGTTTCTAGCTTTACTCATATAATCACTTCCTCAGGCCCCAGCTATTGTTTAAACATTTTCATGAACTACCCCATCTAGCCTCCAGATGTCCTCAGACTTTCCCCCTGTTTACTCCGGCTTGTCCACCTGCACACCCGTCCCTCATTTCCCAAAAACAGATCTAAATTGCCAATCTACATACTAGTCTCAACGTTCCCTCATCTGCTCTTCTGCATATATACTAGTCTGGACCAGATAAGCATGTCAAAAACAAAATAAAACTGTGCTCTTCCAGCTGTAGTGTTCCAGCCTCCTGTTACTCTTTCCTGTCTGGCCTGCTTGCCTGACCCTTTGTTTGTGCCTCCAGACCTCTGCCTGCGTTTTTCTTCTGACTTTATCTCTTGTCACCCCTGCCTGATTCAGGTTGACGAGACTTTGAGTAAGCCCGATTGTTTTTATTATTTAAATAAACTATGCATTGCCGGTCTGCTTATTGTCTGCATTTGAGCCATCTCTGCTTGGTTCCTAGGAGCTGACAAGGAAATCGCAGACTGTGGAGGTCAGGTGATGCCTGTTGGACGGAAAAGGGATGGCAGAGTTGGCTTGGAGCAGAAGAGAGCTTTAAATTAAAATTAAAAAAAAATTAAATTGTTTCAAACTGTCAACAGTACAAACTACCATCAGTTGCTCTTTTTTATATCAACAAATGATCATAAAGTCACATTTGAAAACAAATGTTTAGTTGAAATGAATGAACTGACTTTTTACTGTACATTTATTGCATGTTTTGAACATATAAAAGTGCCATCACAGTTATCAGAATTAAAGCAGGTGAAGAGGCACTGATAACCATCTTCATGATGTAAAGTGTTGCTTGGATAACTTATGGAAACAAAAGAGCTTAATGGGGTGGACGTCTGCAGACATTTTCCAAAATCAAATTTTCCTGAAAAGAACACGTCACGGAGCAGAGTGACTCATGAGAACAAAGCTTCACCATCCCCAAAAATAAGCTAAGATTGATGTTCCAACACTTAACGTGATCGATGCCTCACTACAAAATGACCTGAATGACAAACATGTAAAGCTGGAGAGTCATTTCTGCAATGACCTCATATTTACTTTCACTCGATTGTAATGAAGTTACATTATTTTACTCCTTCTAGATGCCTTTGATATGCCTCTATGAAACTTTGTGAAGAAATATGTATTTGTTGCTTGTATATTTTTGAGTTTACACCATTTTGTCTGCATTTGTCAAACTGAGCTTCACACAGTTCACAGTGATAAGATGGGAGAGAACAGCGTAGTCTAATAGATTTTCTGTTGGGATCAGTTATCATTCATTTAAATACATGTGCAGAGGTGCCCAGGTTTACATTACATTACATTTAGTCATTTGGCAGACAATTTTATTCGTGACTTACAAGTGAGGTACAAGGCAAGTAAAATCTAAGTCAAGGAGAAAAACTTTAAAACAAAGCGCTATCAGCAGAACTGTGTCAGTTTCATAAGATGTAAGTGCAAGAAATTTTTTTATAAATTTGATGAGAGTGCATTTTTTGTAGTATATTTAACCCTACAATGCCAATCGTATCATATTTGATACACAAAAATTCTTTTGATTAATTAATTATCATAGACTTCTGATGTATCAAACGTAATACATCAAAAATCTTACATTTAGAAATAATAATAATGAAGGAGTTGAGGTAGACAGGTGCAGTTGTGTTGACCACTCTCCTTGGCCTTACCCCAGTGTTGTGAGTGCCTGAACCCAACCTTAATAAACATTAATGTTGGAGTCACAAATGTGGATGTTTGTCCTACAAGATTTTGGGGGAAAGAAAACCTGTTGTTTTAGATATTTTGGTGGAAAAAATGTTGTTTGTGTAAATTTAATTGAAGTTTTAAGTTAAGTAATAATGTATTTGCAAGTTGTCATTTACATTAATTGTGAACATTATGTTAAATAAAATAAAATGTATACATTGTACATTAGACTAGGTTGCTACAGCTTATACAGTAGTTATATTAGCTCATCTGATCCAACATGCTAAAAGCCAGTCTCTGATTAAACTGAGGCATCATACTAAACTGTGATAACGTTGGTTCATGCCACTGTCAACTATTCCTTCAAACTAAATAACAATGAAGGTGAGCAAATGTGTTTGACTTGCAGTCACTGTTTGCAAACATAATAAAGCAGAATAAAATCTAATCAAAAATCCTGTTTCCACCTGGCTAATATACAGTACATGTCAGTCAGAGCCAGTAATAACTATCATAGCAGTTTAGCCAGGAGTCCCTTTAAAGAGACTATCCTGACACAAAATGAATGAAAATGGTAAAATAAGATATGTTGACACACTGCACTGTTTTAGCTGCACTGTCAAACACTGCAGTTTAAAGTAACAACTATAAACACATACTGTATATCTTCTGTAGCGGAACTAGCAAGCATTAAGTGCAGAGGCACGACAACATGACGAGAAAACTGTTTAGATTGCTGGTTGAATGCTTCCAGTAAATACTTAGGCACTCGTTGGTGTTTTTATACACTGAGCTTTAGAGGCAAATGACACTGCAAAAAAAAAAAGAGAAGAAAAAAGAAATGATTTGTGAGCGTTGTTTGCTGGGATTGACAAATAGATGTCAGAATGAGGAGAACAGAGACAGGAGAGGGAGATGAAGAAGATAAGATTTCATTAGATTTTCACGTGAAGAAGTCCACTATACTGAAATAGCCACTCATCCTGCATGAATGCTCACGTTGAGGCTGACACACAAACACACACACACACGCGTTTCTCTCTCCGTAAACAGTGACCTCAGGACGAAAGAATGAAATCTTATCGCTGCGAAAACTCACTTTGGAATTCCTTGCCAGTGGATGAAAAATGTCGGACCCTGTTTGTGTCACTGTGTCTGTGTATAGTCTGTCAGTGTATGTGTGTGCTTCTCATGCCATCACCTCATGTTCACTCTCCTGTCTACTGACTTGCTGAAACACATGCTTCTCATCCTTTGCAAAGTCATTAGAAAGACAACAGGAACCATAATCATGAAACTGCTAACAGGGAAATTTTGAACCTAAGAACAAAAGCTATTTGACTCTAAAGAGAGCGCCGGACATCTAATCAGTTTGGACTGAGGTCCAGGATGGCTGCAGTACAGAGACAGAAGGGGCAGGTTTTACACAGCATTGACTTTATGGTACTGAAAAATAGTATGTTATCCGAAGTAATATAATAATACATATATTCCCCTGTCAACAAATACTGTATTGTTATTATATTAGCTTCCCTTTGGTAATTCTGTAATGAACATCAGAATTACGTTTGATTTTGTGTCACTACCTGGCTCAACAGTGTGTTAGTTCAAAAGAGTTCTGAGCCCAACCTACTCAGGTGCACAACATCTTTAACAAGGTCTTAGATCCAACCTCTGGGTTAGTGGAAGAAAAGGAACAAAAGAGTAGCCAACCGGAGATGACAAGATAACTGTTTTACTCCTAAACTGGCCTTTATACATTTTCTTACTCATATGTTTTATCAAAAGGGTTTCTCAAACTTCTGCATGTCACTTTGACTTGATCCTGGTTCTGTAAGAGCGAAGACCCTGAACCTCTCTGACGTCACATGGTAAAACAACGAATGCTCAAATCAGCGTTGTCTTTATTTGTTTAATTATTAAATTATTTCTCAGTTATTTCCAAATTGAATTGATTGGATCTTGACTGAATTGTGGATTTGATGCTAATTATAGTGATAATTGTGAAAGACATTCCTGAACTATAGATATAAAAAGCCTACAATGAAATACTTTATTACCAAGAAGTGTCATAGCTACCTCGTTTGACAATCCAAAGTATGGAAAACAACAGAAATCTTACATATGAGAGAAAACAGGTAAAAACCCATAAATGCAGCGAGAATGGAAAGGGAATAGAAACAGGAAGTCCCACAGTCTCTTCTCCACAGCACATTTTAGTTGTATCATGTTTGCAGATGACAGACAAGGTCAGTGAAGAGGCACAGAGGGATCCTCTGTGGATGAGTGTATGTGAGAGAGACAGTGAGCATCCCTTACGCCTGTATGTGCTCACTTCAGTATCTTGCTCAAGGACCTTTAAAAAGGGATGGACGTGTCTTTCATTCAAACTCCCACCTACATGCCACAGAAACTACTGCTGCACAAATTCATTCAGTAATTCAGTGCACCGGGGGGAGGAGACATGCACACGTTTGTATAGCTATATTTGTGAGGACACATTGACAGAACTCATTCCCTATTTTCACAGGAAAACTTGGACAAATGCACCAAATAAACTCAGACTAATAGATCTCTCCTTTGGGCCATGTTCTGTTTTCTCTGTCTCTCTTTTCTCTCTCCCTTTATTAGCATCTCAAGAATTAATTTGACCTGCATGTTTACATCATTACTCAATACTGTATGTTGCGTACACTACACATAGGCCAGATCCTTTGAGTCCTTGTCATGCTGTGTAGTGGATGTTCCTGTGCTGTGATTAACAAAAACATTTAATTAGGGAGTAACATTAATAATGTGAGGGCTGTGTTCTCATCCTCGTGTCTCCGTGCAGAATAAAACCACGTGCTTCAGCTGCCGTGGTTAGTGGTGTATCATTTACAACAGTTACATTATTTCCAGCTGTCCAAACAGTCTTGAAGGTCATGTACTAAATAAAGCAGAATAGTCAGAATTACATAGTTGTTTCCAGTATGTTCATACTGTAAGTGCTGTATATTCCTTTAATCAATACCAGTAGCATAAGTTAAATACAAAATGTTAGTGATCATGAGCAGGCAACGAACTAGAACAGACACGTGTTGCTGAATATTCCCATGTGAGGGTCCATTTACCAGCTTCTTTGTCTGACATTTCAGCTGGGTCTCATGATTATCTTTCTCTAGTCGTTGATAAAAAGTGAGATGGGTTTAAAGGCACTAAAACCAAAACCAAAATGTAGCTAGCCCATCAGTCATGCATGTTGAAACATATATTTGAAATAAAATTTGAATATGTACAAAACTGAAAGAGTTTTTTTCAGTTGGGGATTCTTGAAAATATAGTGTTAAACTAAATTATTCAAACTGACACAAAGCTAATTGAATAAAAATCAAAAGAAACAAAAAACTCACACAGCGATATGATGTCAGTCCACCACTGTCTGGTACAAGTGAATGCATTTGCTTTCTGCGTATGTTAAGCAGCTGTTAAAAGAAATTCCAGCTCCTGAACCAGTTGATTGTACATATACACTG
Organism: Helostoma temminkii; assembly: GCA_900302695.1. Taxonomy (NCBI): domain Eukaryota; kingdom Metazoa; phylum Chordata; class Actinopteri; order Anabantiformes; family Helostomatidae; genus Helostoma; species Helostoma temminkii. The sequence continues at coordinate 13,417 of OMLM01002166.1, read as the reverse complement.
ACTATTAATCCAGTCACGGTATATGGTGGAAACCAGGTGCCAGCAGGCACAAATTCCAGACTTACTTTCCGCTGGCTCTCAGTGTACAGTTTAACACAGATGGGATCGATCAGCTGCATCAGCGCTCCTTGATAAAAACATGATGAAAAAATAACAATTAACATTTTATAATCATATGTTTATATCTAATTTTGAGTTTGTCCGTCATCTTTAAAATCTTTTAAATGATTTGCACTTGCCAACATGAAAGGTGCTACAGTATACAACTAAAGTCAGATGAACTAATTACATTTATAATCTGTTAATAGTACCAGCAGGTCAGCTGTGTTTTCAGCCTTTCTATTCAGCTGCTACTATTATTTTTGTGTCTGCTACGAAGAGAAAACATTAAAAAAAAGTGAATTTAACAGAACCAACATGTGGAGAGGATGTTTCTCTGTTCAACAGTTTGTGCACATTTCTCCAAGTAAATCCTTCCATGTCTGTGTCTAGGAAAGCAGATGCACACAAAGCATATGTGTCTGTCTGCGTGCTTGCATGCCGCCACACAATTACAGTACATATATTACAGGTTTGTATATGCATACGTGTGTGTGTGGTCAGTAATAACAGGAAGCTGGCCCTCCATGTTGACACAAACCTGCACGGCCGATTGGCCATTTGAGATAAATAAACAAACACACAAGTGACCTGCTCAACCCACGAGTTGTTCATGTGACTAAAAATAAGAAAAGCAGAGAGCTCCGCGCCATCAAACCCAAACAGGAACACCTGCAGCTCACCCCTCAGCCCGGACCCGTTGTCATGACAACCAGATGCAAACAGTTTACAGTAGGATATAGATGGGCGTGAGAGGTTTTGCAGATGCCAGAGGGTTTCAGTAAAGATAGTGGACGAGCTGCAGCTGAAATGACACACTGAGTATAAAATTAGGAAGACAGCATAGAAAAAAAGTCAAGGACAGTAAAGATGTGGAAGAGGGAACCAGAGATAACAGAGACGAGAGACACAATGCAAGGGGAACAAAAGAGAGGAATTGTAAAACAGGTGAACGACATCCAGTCTGGGATTGGGTTTGAGTTGGTGGTTCTTGGCTGATACTGGTTTCAGACTCAGGTGGCTTTAGTGCCCCAATGTCAAGCTGTTTGGAGATGCTCTTTAAGTGTTTATGTATAATTTTTTTCTGATACATACATTTATCTCCTTTGCTTTCTCTTGCCAATGTTCAGTGTGGTGCACACAATCAAAGAAAACAGCACAGTGACTTCTTTTCTCCAATAGGTTAAATGTCCGATTAGAAAACGTTGTACATTGCCAAACCAGAGTCAGGCACAACATAACTCTGTCTATCATACACTGTAATGCTTTTGCGTGATGGATGATTCATTCTGCAGCACAGATCATTTTCTATCTGTGGGTCAGCTGTGAGAGACTCTGTCCTTATTTTTTGGATGTTTTGTCCATTCCTGTTAGTGTGCTTTAAATGGCTGCAACACCTGCTCATATTTTACTCTAAGACACTGTGATACAAGTCTACATAAAATAAAAATGAAGGCTCACAACTCATGAGATGGCCAGCACTGTGCGTGTGCGTGTGTTTGAGTGCATGACCTAACATTCATTTTGTCTGCTTACACTTACACAGAACACACGTGTCTGAGGACACATGTTTGTTCTTTGGTGTAGAAGTGCATGGCTGTCTGCATTTGTGTTTTTCCCATGAAGAACATATTGTACATACTGTACTGTTATTTATTCATCTCCTCACAGCTCCAGATGTGCTGGGGTCAGAGCAGGGGTTCCATTCTCAGTCCAGATGTGTCCAGGTGTGCACCATAGTGTCACGGCATGCAACTCAGACTCTGCTTGGACCCTAAAGCAGCTCACAGGGTCAGAAACATTTTGAAATGCACAAGCAACTGCGTGAACTTGTATGTCCAGTAAACTGATGCAGTGCTCTGTGTTAGTTTGTACTAAAATGAATTAACATCTCTGGCCCGAGTAAAGTAATCAAGTGATTCATCTCTCTGTTACTATCTTTGGCAGGATGTGGCCATCTGTTCAGACGGGACAGCTGTGTCCGTTGATATCTTCAGCAAGGAGAACAGGACCAAACTTAAGAACAGAGATCTGGCAATTTTACAACAGGAAAAGGGCACTCAAGTCCCTTACTTACATTCTCTGGGACAGTGAATGAAGGGATAAAGGCTGAGATAGAAACAGACAGCGATAGTTGCATGGGTTGAAAGAGATTTTTTAAACAGTTTGCAAGGACAGATGTGTGAGATGGTAGGATGAGGATAGTTCGGTGCTTGATTTTGGTATTGGGGGCATCACAAGTCTGTGGTGGAGAACATAAGGAGACGGGGAACAAGTAAGATGTGCTCTACTTGTTATCTTGCCTCACTGTTTACTCAGATTCCTACTCACAGATAGCATCAGCAAATAAGCTGCGGCCATGTTGACATGCTGTTGGACCAAGCCAAAGCTGACCTTTTGCCTTTGTGAACACACACACGCGTAACATATACACACACAATCCTGCTGTTCTCTACGTTCTGTCTGACTATAAACAATGAGCATTGATGGGGCCTGAAGAAAAACAAGAGCACGATTTCCAAGTTAGTTTAGTTTAATTGAAGAACATAAAGTTCCTGCTTTATTTTGTGAGGAAGAATCTTGTGAAAGATGTTTTTCTCTTTAAATTTGAACATAACAAATAGTGCTTTTTGTGTAAACGTCTAGAATGACACAGTTAAATGAAAGATTCATTTTACCAGAATGACACAAAAAGTGTCCCTAGTGCTATCTACCCATGCAGCTAGTAATTGCACAACTTTGGACACATGAATATTGTATTGTATTAAATGTAGCAAAGTCACTGGTTTTGGTAAATCAGATATGACAAAGGAATGGGTAGGGTTAGGCAGGTGTACTAACATTAAGTGCATGTCTGTAGTGGGAAGGGAACATTTGCACAAATTTCACGCTACTGTCACATTTAGTGAATGAGGCATCTAAAGGACTAAAGTGCCAAAATGCAGTGGAGTGGCTTCAACAATAACAAAAACAAAGAATAACACATGCAACACTTTTTGCATGCTGGTTGGTAGTGAATCTACCAGGTCTCAGTCTTGTAAATATCCTTTGTTTTCCACAGTTTTTTCCAAATGCTATACACCTTGATGTCAAGCTGCGTGAAGTCCATCCGTTTTGACCTCCTACAGACACAGCGTCCCGGCTACCGCCTCAGACCCGAAACAGACTTCTAGTGATGTTTTTATCTGTTGCTGGCATTTCTCCGGAGCAGGTAATACTTGGTGGACTATTTTTACAACCTACTTGGCTAAAAACCCACATTGACCGGCTCACTTTGTCAGTAGAAGGCTGCTGTAATTTTGTATGAAATTAAGTCTAAAAAGAGGCATAATATGGCCACTCAAATTTTGTGACATGACTATATTATATCACTACAATGGCTGGTTGATGTACCAAAAAAATGGTGGTGAACTGATATTTCTACATCCTATCTTTCATAAGACGTGTCTCCGCTCAACCACTACATTGCTCATTCATATTCCACGTCTCCCTCTGTTTCTTTACTCCGCTCTTTGTGCGACAGAGTGATATGACAGTAGAGAGCAGACAATGTCGGGTTACCCTAGTAATTTGGGAAGGAGGACGGAAGCATCCTGGGTGGGTAACGTCCCTCATAGTGTGGCGCGAGTCCCACTGATGATTCACCAGCATGTACGATGAAGGTTGGTGACCCCAATTTGAGTAAGGCAGGAGGAGGAGGAGCAGGAGAAAAAGGCAGATGAAGAAGGGGGATAATAAGGAGGAGGGGAAGGCGATGCCTACGTCAGTGGCACTTGCTAATAGGCAGATGTCCTTGTCCCTGACACAAGTAAATCATGTCTCTTGGGGGAAAATAAAAAAAGAGAGGAGAAGAGGAAGGGAGGCAACAAGTAAGGCAGAGATTGAGATTGCTGTCTGGGGGAGCGAGGCGTTGGGCTGGACATGAGTGCGTGTCTAAGTGAAATTATAAGCAATTAGTTCAGTCTGAGCCCACTGTAGAAATGCTGTTTTGATTTAGGGTGAATGGGCTGAGCAGCACTGATGGATACAGGTTATCTGCAGAGTCAGAGGAGTGGATGAAGATGAACAGGAAAAAAAATAAGAGGATGAAGTTGAAACATGAGGAGGGAGGCTTTTTAGCAGTGGTGGGAAAAGCATTAATATCATTTACTAAAGTAAAGTAGAAATACACTGTAAATTGAATTGGTAAGAAAGAAGAAGTATCAAAACTAAGTACACACATCCCTTGTCAGATTATTAGTTCACTGTGCTATATATGCTGTAAACCTCCAGTGCTAGAGGTCAGCATTTTCTCAATATACTGTATGTATAGGTTGCTCCAGCCCCCAGACTCAGCTAATGACCACAGGAAGATGATTTTGACAAGTATGTGATCTTCCTCCTAATAAAATAGTTCTATACCAGACATTCACCCCTTCTGCCAGGTCAGCTCCCCCTCAACAAACACCATAATCCAATCTCTCTCACAAACACTGTAAGCACATATCTTAAAAAGCAAAGCAGTCATTTAAGGTCATGGAAACATTTCTAGAGGAATTTGTACCCACTGGAGTGCTGCCACATGTTTCCCACCGAAGATGCTGATAATAACAATATGATCCGTTTGGAGAGGCTGCACACACTGCAGAAGTCAGGATTGGGCCTGCGTGTGCAGCCAGTTCCAACTGGAAACCACTTCTCAAATACCACATGACTACTTCCTATTTTTGTCTAATTAAAGGATTGTTGCACTGAAATGGAAACTGTTTCAGTGGCAGGCGCCGGCTGACCAGTTTCTGAGCAACCAACGGTTCAAGTCTTGTTAAGAGTTGAAGTGGAAGTGATTTAACGTTAAAACTACTGTTTTGTCATTCAGAAAATGTCACGTGTTTGGTCATAAAGAAAATTAGAGAGAAGTTAAATGTTTCACCTGATGTGGACATTAGATTGTAACAATTCATCCTACATAAATGCTTGCCCACATTTAAGGGCAATGCACTGAACAGCTGTTGAAAAAAAAACAACAACCATATTATACCACAAGATGAAATGTTAAGGAGTCGCATTCCTTATTTAGAGTCATTAGCATGGCTTGAACGTGTAATATCCAGTAATACCCAAATACCAACACAATTTTAGCATCATTGCCTCCGATTGGTCGACACTGTTGTTCACACACGCTGAATCTGTCCAGTCGGTGGTGATACTGGGGGGTCTTCATCATTAGAGACACTAATTAGCAGCATCTTCCTGTGTTTATTCCTGTGGGAAAGGGAGTGGACCATTATGGAGTCTACAGGATTACAGATAAATGAAGATAACTTTAATCTCACTCTAATTAGTACTTTCCTTCTCCTCCCACCTCCTTATAGTCTATGTCTTCCTGTCTAGACTTGAGTTGTGCATAGGTGTCCCCTTTCCCATATGATGCGGTGGCAAGATCGTGCTCACAAACTCAACTGCCGTGTTGCTACACAGTGTATTTACAGCACTCTTCACTATTTATAATGTTGTGATTCTCAAAAAGTTTGTTGTATCTGACAAGGAAAAGGTCATCCAAAAGGAAAGCAGCTGTGTACGTTAAGAACTCCATATTATATTAACCATAGACTTTAATAAAACATAATGTTTTAAAGAGTTGTTTATGTTTGGAGACCAGGCTGCCGCTCATTGGGGTCAAGCTGGAATGCTCCCCTGTCAGCCGCTTTATCTCACTGGCCACTTGAGGGAAGTGAGGCTGTAACACAGTGCCTGGCCCTCACAATCACTGGAGCTCCTCCAACACCCCCCGCCCCCACCCTACCCGGTGGCAACTCAAACAAAACTCGGGACTGACTGTGACTCAGCCATTCCTCTCGTGTCTGCCTGTCTGGACGCTTTAACAACACCTCCACTGAGAACGTAACAAAATATATCACCATGCACTTGAACTTGGAGAAATGTATTCATCAGGGATTGTACCGCAAGCATTGATGTAGATGATGTAGTTTCAGACTCTTATGAATTATTGAATTATGAATAATTTTACTGACAGGAGTTCTATCACGTCATTCGTGGTTGCACTTTGGGATTTGAGTTTCCGTTACATCGTGAGAGTTGTTGACAGTACTATATATTACATACACTTCACTTTCAGAGTTTGGACATGGCAAATGTATCACATTTAACACATGTATCAGGGTGATGATGGATTAAAAAGCAAGTGACTCAACTTGGCTCTGAGCTAATTGCCAACACTGATATAACAGTGCAGAAAATAGATGTGCAGGCATTTTTAAATCAAAGTATGCAAAATACAAACAAACTTTATATGTGATATGTGAAATACTGTGAAAGAAATGTACAGTGAGACTGTAGACAATCACGGTGTTACACTGAACTGAATTGGTAGGAAACAGTTTATTATTTGAAAGAGTGAAATGCTGGTGTAGAGTCACTAGAAGGTGGTCTGACTCCAGAGCCTGGGGTTCACATGCAGATTCCTGTCTGTGGTTAGGTTTAGCCATGTTGGTTAAGGTTAGGGAAAGCTTGTAAGTTTGGTTATTTACAAATAAACACTTTGTGTGTCAAGGCATTGTGCATTATTTTAGCATTTAGCTGGACCTTGAAAAACTTAAGTGCTGCTATAAACATAACCACAAAATAGTGTAACAATGTGTTAGTTAATATAAGTGGAATGTTGTACTGCAAATTGAAAAACATCTTGAACTAATGTTCAATATTGACATGTGAGGCATTTCCTCATAATGTTAATGAAAAGAAAAAAAAATCCAGTCACAATTTTCCAGTTTCCTTCATTTATCAAACCTATTGTTTTGTTGTTAATTATTTCAAAATAAATACAGTTTCTTGGAGGGAAGCTAGCACTGCTAACGTGGCCAAAAAAGATGCACGGAAACAAAAAGAAACACATAAATGTAAATCTTTTTAACTTAACGTTAAAAAGAGTCAAAGCAAGAGCAGACAGTCCACAGAGCTGTTTACTGATTCACTTTTGCTTCGTAATGAACCATCAGAGAGGAATAAGAAGCAGTTCCACTGACTCATCCCCTGTCTGTGTGAATTACTCATCTCACAGCTTGAATGTTCGTGAATTCATGCAGCCTCTATGTAACAATTCAGAGGAAAGCTTGTTAATCAGTGTCATATTTAGTGTTCACAGATGTTAGATGCCCGAGCTGATACTTCTCTCACGGAAACGAGTTTCATCATCATCATCATCTGAAATGTCTATAATGAAACACACTAAAAATACATGAGGTCACTACCCAATTATTTTAGTCTGCTGGCAGGAGTCTTGGGCATAAGGGTGATTAATTGGTTTTGTAAGTTATCAGACACTTGTCAGGAAGTGAGAGAGGGCCACAAACAGGAAGGAGCGGAATGTGCTTCCTGTTGGCCTGCGGCGTTTTACAGGACAGATTCCTTGCACCATCATGACTGACGTGCTGACACGCCACACATACACAAACACACGAGCATACTAAGAGACAGTAATGTTTTTCCACTGAAATCAGGGAGAAGCAGACTGCCAGGAAAGACAAACAGTAAGAGTAGATAACATTGAGACAGCGTGTACCCATGCACTGCTGCAAATTAAAGTGCATGAATCCAGCTAGAGGTTATTCTTACGGCCTGTTGACTTTTAAAGTAACATGACTTCATGGTGTGATGGAGTGGAGCAATGCAGAAGACACATCCTCCCACACTAACAGTGGGCAATGTTCAATATCTGCCATATGGAGAAACCTTAGTTTTACATGGGAGCATGATCTTGATCCTACTGAAAGTTTATTAATGGATATTTTTTAGCCACTTGAGTGTCTGCAGACGCCGGCTGTAAACACAGCACTGACATGTTGACCTTAAAAAGTAGATATAGCAAACTTACCTCAAAACTGTATGTTTCAATGTTTCAATGCAAGAATATGATCAAGGTCACATTTCATAAGCAGTTTATGCAGAAAACCAGAAAATCGCAAAGTGCTATTACTTTTTCTTTCTACTGTTTATGGACTGAAACCAGAAGAACCACATTGCAGTTGTAAAACGCTGCCAACAAGTGAACTCTTAGTTTATGTTTGTTAGTTTATGTGGACCCAGACTCATTTTCTCATAAATTCATGTTTCCAAGTGGATATTTCCGCCAGATGTCATGAAATTCCCTCCAGGTGTTTCTGAGATGTACTGTTGACAGAAAGGGCACATAACTGAGGCCACGGTGAAGCTGACCTTTGACCATCAAAATCTATTCACTTCCTACTTGAGTTCAAATGGACATTTGTACCAAATTCACTCAAGGTGTTCTTCAGATATTGAATCATAAGAATGAGAGGGACAACCTAAAAACATCTGGCTGCAGTGGTCACTGGTATGGAAGCCATCTGTATATTTAAATGATTTTGGAGTTAATAAACTTTTAATTCTATAGAAACATGAACATTAGATGATTGTAAATGATCCTTCAAATCCTTTGTGTGCTGTGTAAAAGCTTTTACTCTCAGATAATGTTGGTGTTACAGCTAAGTGAG
>OMLM01002162.1:73217-84515 GCA_900302695.1 Helostoma temminkii | reverse complement strand
CATATAATACATACATATAATACTGACAATATTTCTGTCATGGTCTTAACATTTGCTTCATCTCAACCTGATAACGTGCAGCCTTGCAGTGGGTGCCGGATGTCTCGTTTTGCTGGTTTGCTGGTTTCTCTGATTTTGAGCGGGTTGATCCTGAGTAGGCTGTAAGGAGGTTTCATTAACCACAAAATAATCAGCGTGCAACATATTCATTTTGGGCATTTTTCCTAACATCGCTAAAGTAGGCTCCGGACATGTCCAAGCATCTCACAGTAAAGAGTGCAAAGGTCAAAAACGCAACAGTTTTCCACAGATTAGCTGGTTTCAAACATTTAAATTGCCACTGGTAGTTTGTCATGACTGTGGTAGCACATATGCTGTTATAATAATGTATTTTTTGGTATTTTACTAAAATATTCTATTCGCTGGTCCTTTCTGTCTATGCACAAGTCTTTCAACTGAAGTGTACTCTAGTCTTTGGCTCACATTGTGTGGTCCTCTTCATCCAGAACATAGTCTTCCTTAGCCTCTACAGCGACCTTCAGAAGCACCTCCTCTCAATGCTAGATAAAGTTTTGTCATTTTAACCCCTGAATTTTGCTTTTTAACACCTAATTTGGTCAAATCCTCATGGTGTGTATTTGTACCACCTGTTGTATAATATTAGTGCTGTCCTAGAAGAAAGCCGTTGTGCAGCTGTAATCCTGCGTTGCATAGAGAGCGTCACCTCCAATGAGGCTGTTGCCCAGGGAGGCAGACTGAATCTGGGCATGTCACTGAAACTCCCGTAGAGCAGGGTGATAAGCCCTGACCTTTCTGCTGGCACCTTAGCTGTCCCATTCACTCGCAGCTTCCTGCTGCTGCAGACAGGGATTTCTTATCGGCTATTTTTAAGGCTTCCTATTTGTTCTGGTCCTTCCTGGGCTAGTCTTTCTCTCAGAGCAACATCTCTGGTTCTTTGTGTTTAAATGAATCTAAAAAACATAGGTAATTACAGCATGTCAGGGATAGACAGCTCGCAGATGTTATCTCGGTTATTAAAAGGCTTATGGGCCAAACGCTGTTTATTTTATCAGTTATCACAAGCTCATTTAAAGTTTTATAGATTTCCCTTCTCGGTTTTTTTATCTTATCACATTTCTGTTTCTTTTTTTGCCATCTTCTTTGTTTCTGTTAAGGTTGGGCTCCTCTGCATTGCATCAGCTCCGCCAAGAGCTCTTGGTGCAATGCTTCCTCAAAGCTCTGGTATGTGCAGCACTAGACTCTTAGTGGGAGTCAGTATGTTTTGAACATTTTGACATAAGTTCTGGCCAGTGACAGTGTCCCTGTGCATGTGTGTTATTGCAGCATCTTTAAGAAATAATTAAGCTGGGGTAGCTTCAGAGGTACAAGGTTAAGGTTGTGCTTCAGCTTCGCAGTGTGTGGTTTAGCGCTCTAAAGGATATGAATCATCAAGCTCTTGCCTGTAAAAGGAAGTTTGCAGTAAGTTCTTGACAGGCAGAACGGCATGGTGGCAATCTGACTTGCAAGGCAGCATTGCTTGAAGTAAAAATGACTCCCTTTTTTTTTTTTATCACAGCGTGTTAAAAAAAAAAAAAAAGTAATGTCTGCTTGTAGTGCTCTGGCTGCTGGAGTTTGCTTGAACCATAATTGTAACACATCAAATTCTATTAAGTTAAATTCATGACATTATTTTCTTAAGCACAGAAATTAGCAAAATGCTGCGGTTAAATATCTCTGCGCATTGCGACGACACATCGCTGAAGGATGTGATTTCAATAGTACCAGTTGCATTAGAGCAGTTGCAGAATCATTTATTTAGAACAGCATCGGGGGGGTCAAAAGGATCCAAAATATTGATGCATTGACGCTTTGTCCATTGATAAGTGATTTTTAAAGCGAGGATACAGGGAAGTGTAGTGAAATTATGTGGATTCAAAGGCCAAATCCAAAGGTCTCTGGTAGAGATCATTGATAAATGACAGTGATATCTTCAGTAGAGCTGAATGTCTCTTCAGACATTTCCAGCTCTCACTTTATTGAAGTTACCTCTATGTTCTGTTGTTGCCTTTGAGGTCGACTTGCTGAGTTCCTGCAGTAACAGTAATTCAGGCTGATAATCGTCAGCTCCGAGGCTTCAGTTCTCGTTTTATCAGCAAAAGTGCCTCTAATGTGCAGCGGCTGTGGTTGAGCCATGAAACTCCTGTTAGATTTCATGTTTTTCTGATGCTTGGCAGCCGTGTGCCTTCCCTGTTATCATGGCTAGTTAAAATGTTTCCATAGCTTAGCACGTTGTTTGTTGTTAATCTGCTTGTGCTGCTGACCTGTACAAAACACCCTGACATGTACCATCCACTGCTTTACCATTATTATCATCATCATCGTTTTGTGTTTCAGGTAAAAAAGGATTTAAAAAAGACATTCAACCACTTCGGGGTATTTGTTTTACTGACGTTCAGCACTTCCATGTCATTAGAGCTGGAGAAGTCAGAATATCGTAGCCGTTAAGTGTAATTCAACTTAAAGCATAAGGTAAATATATTCAGTCTGTGTCGGTATTCGTCTAGTTTCCTGTTCCATTATCTGTATTGTATAGATAATGTGTCATACAGGTCGACGCCGATGCAGAAGTACAGAAAAACAGCCGTCATTACAGGACAGTCACGACCCCGTAAACACCAGTCCATTTCATACGTCTCCTGGTTCAGTCAGAGCACTGTGATCAGTTATTTTCAATAACGGTGTCAAGAGAATCCACTTGATGTGTCATGAGTGACATCTCCTGTCCCTGAAAGCTTCATTAGCCGTAATCCCACTGTATATGATCTTAACTCAGCAGTTGCTAAGGAAGGAGTCTAATCTGAAACCTCAGATGGTGCCAAGCTTGGTATGTTTGTAAAATTGTTCTGCTTAGTCCAGTGAAGCAAGCAGATTATGCAGGTGGAGATTATTTCCTACCAAGCACTGAGACTGAGCCATAACACAGCCAGTCACACCCCGCGTTGTCTGAGCAGTTGGCGAAGAAGAATGTGTGTCGGTATGAGGTGGTTAACGTTTAATAACGTTAGCACTAACTCATTTTAAGGCGCGTGTGAGCCTTTAATTTGCAGAGTCATCACTTTCATGCTTGGTTAAGTTGGCATCTCTGAGTGATGTGACCCTGTGCAGATGCTGCCTAATGTACTTAGAAACACTTTTGCTAGTGCTGTGGTTGGTAAATTGAGAAGCTACTGAAAATACTGTCGTTACACTATATTACATGACCCTCATATAGCAAAGTTAGTTCAGTTTACCTCTAAGAATTGCTGCATGTACGTCTGCTCTAATTTTAACTTTAGTATAACTTTTTTGCATTTATTTTGGTTATCTTTTAATCATGCTCCCACTCTGTCCTCAACTTGGCCGGATATCATTTGAAAGTTTTCTGTAATGATGCAAAGATAATCCTTTAGTTTTTTTGGTGTTTTACTTTACTAAACATTTTCCATGAAACTCTCTTAAGTTCTGAAATGTTGTGTAAAAGCAAGCTGCCTTAAAATAATGTTAGTCAATAGTCTCACTTCAAAACCTTGACCTCCAGTTAGAGCAAGATAATAGCCACACACTTTTTGAGGAATATATTGTATGTTGTTTAAGGTACAGTTTGCACTGCAGCACGTTTGTCAGTCTGCTTGTTTTTTCTTGATTAATTAATAAACAGTTTGATGGTTAAAACAGCCCTTCGGTTTCCCAGAGCTCAAGACGTGGTTATAAGGGTTTCGCTTTGTCCGAATCACAAAGCTGTTTAGAAAATTAACAAGTATTCATGTATAGCAACCAGGAGCCAGGTGAAGTTTGACCTGGAAAAACAAAGTACATTTGAGTGAAGTTATCAAGCTCTAGCTGTTACTTCCCTCAGGTTTCCCTCCATATTCTAAAAATATAGCTGATGTGCCTTTGCCTCTGTTTGACCCAGCGCTTCCTCCTTCTGACAGTTCAGTGCGCTCAGTCACAGTGCTGCACACAATGGTCATGGACTCGTACAACAAGAGCGCTGTAGAGGAAGCCAGAAAAACAACCTGTTCTTGATGCTTGAAGAATGATGTGATGCCGTGTAATCCGGTCCTGTTTTCCTCGCTGAGCAACAAGGAACCTCTCACTCGTCTTCTCCAACCAGAAACAGCTGATGAGTCAAAGCAAAACCATCAGCAGAAAAGGAATTTGTGTTCTTACTGGCACACAGGGGCCCTGTTAGGAGGGAAAAATGTTGCTCTCAGTTCCTGCTTGGCCAATGTTCAACGGTAGATGATATATGCACTGAGAGGGTTTGAGAGTGACAACCCAGTTAGTTGTAGTTGTGTGATTTGCTTAGATTCAAAGAGTGTGTTGAGTGTTATTTTTAGTGGTGGTATCCATCCGCATTCAGCATGTCATCATTCATAATTGTTTCATGTTTGTCTGGTTCGTTAGATGGCCTGTGATGATTTTATGACTTGTCCGAAAAATGTAGAAGTAGTTTGGGCTATTATTTTTTTAGTTAGCTGGTTTGACCACATCGTCAAAATTCAAGGACTGATCTTTGTTCCTCTAAGGGCCGGTTTTATCCTTTTTAACACAAATAATATTACGTAAACAAGTTTTCTTTTTTATAGGGATAAACCCTCTTCAACAGTCTAACTACATGCAATTGTGCTCGGTTGAATTGACCAGACGGCCAATTCTTTACTAAGTAGTAATGGTTGTACTAATAACACATTTTTGTCTGCATGCACAAAGCAGACCAGCATCCAAACAGCATTAGGTTGATTTGTGTGTTGTCTGTCCTCTGAGAACACACTGCACACAGAACAAGTGTTATGAGCATACCGTCAGCGTGCAGGTGTTGATCAACCTTGCATAGCCTTCATCCAGCACATGTGCACCAGATGCTACTTCTACTATTTTATGAGCATCAGTTGCATTTTTTAGCGTTGTTTACTGCTCAAAATCAGTCGGTTCTGACTTGTTTTTTCCCTCTACTTGTCTCTGGAGCAGAGGCCAGCGATGCCTGGAGCACAGATAATGATCAGCGTTTAGACCGCCGCCTTTGGCCTCAGAGAAACTGGCTCCAGAGTTCAGACCCAGGACACAATAGACTGTGTTCTGGGCCTGGCTCTGCTGTAGTGTGTGCTCACATGATTGAATATGTGTAGGGATACGCTGACGTGCTAAATGGACAATAAAACGGCTTCATCTGATGCAAAAAACAATGACAAAGTTACATATGATTATCCACACCGAGCTTGTGTTTTTCACTAAGAACACTTCTGCTTTCAAATGCTCTGGCCGATTACTGGCTGTGCACGAAGAAACTATTCACAACAACGCCTGTGGATTGTTATTCTAAACCTCGTCACCCTGTTTGGACACAGAAGTTGCTAAGTATTCCACATTCTTGGAAACAAGTGTCACCATCTTTTACTCTGTGCACAGCCTCAGCAAGCCTCTCCAGAATTTAATCTGATACATAAACCATAACACAAATGTCTTGAGAAGCTCACTGAGGCCTCCCTCTGGATAAGTAATCTGTAATGATCATCCAGCAGCCACATCTCTAATAACCACATGGTCAGATTCATTAAAGAAAAGAGCGGAAAAGGACTCAGTCAGTTATTTATTTCCTGTCCTCTAACCAGTCCTCTCTCCTATCACTAGCGCACCATGGCAGAGCAGGAGCCCACACCAGAGCAGCTTGCAGCAATTGCAGCAGCCAATGAAGAGAGTGAAACCTCAGTCAACTACAAAGCACCTGCCCCCAAGAGCCTACAGGAGATCCAAGAGCTGGACAAAGACGACGAGAGCCTGCGCAAGTACAAGGAGGCACTGCTGGGTTCCACTAACGTGGTTGCAGGTTAGTGAATAGGTCTTATCTTCTAGAAAATCACTAACTAACCACACTCGTAGACATATTTACACATTCTGATTTGATTTTGTTTAAAAATAATACTGCTCTTTACCTCAGGTTTTCTTAAATGTTAAGTCATGAAATGTCTCAGAGCTCCATCTCCTGGAGTTGTTCACAGCCGTGTGATTAATAACCGAATGAATGATCTCACATTCATTTCATTTGATTATTGTGATCTTTCTCTCTGTCTCAGATCCCAATGCCCCAAATGTCCAGGTGACAAAAATGACTCTGGTGTGTGAGACTGCGCCACATCCTCTGGTCCTTGACCTGCAGGGTGAGTAAAGCAGGCAGTGCAGGTTGTTAGAGTGAAAACAGAGCATTTACACTTGAGTGCACAGAAGTGAAAACCACATATTAGCACTTTCACATTAAATATGAGCAACGACTATTCACTCTGATCCTTGTGCTTGGTCATTAGTCTGCTCATGGATAATGACATGACTCCTTAGTAAGTGGGTTAATGAGCCATTTCCTGATGTGCCTCCCTGGTGGCCACACTGAGCTACAACAGAGCAGGAGCTCTGGGCTCATGTCTCTGCTACCCCAGTGTCATCACTACAGATGGTTGACGCTCATAATCAATTTTTTGAGGATATAAATTTGCTTTATCATTCCTTTTTGTCAATAAGGCCTCAGTGCATTTACCTAAGACTGGATGAAAACATTGCATGTTGTTTCAGACTGATCTCTTCACTGTCTTGACACTTTGACTCTCTCTTTGACTGCCAGGAGATCTTGAGAGCTTTAAGAAGAACCCATTTGTGCTGAAGGAGGGAGTCGAATACAGAATAAAGATCAGCTTCAAGGTGAGGGGGTTCGGTATTTCTAACGACAAGAGAATCCCTCTGTTTGTTGTCTTAGACATTTGGAGGCGCGGAGATGTTACTGCAGCTGCAGTGAGCTATCTTTGTCCTGGGAAACTCTTGAGCATGATATAATGCACGCTGCTTTTTTTGCAGGTCAACAAAGACATTGTTTCCGGCCTGAAGTACGTTCAGTTTACATCCAGGAAAGGAGTCAAAGGTGAGGCTCCTGTAATCACTTTATTTAATGCAATCGATTCCTCAGTTGGATTTCTGCAACAAAATGTGGGAATTTCTTTGAACTTAAAGTCAGAGTTCAGAAGATATTTGTTTTCTTGCAGAGCCTTAAATCTCCACACAGTAAATGTGGAGCTACAGTCCCTTAGCTGAGGTTATTTTAGCATATAAACAATAGTATTCTTACAACCTCTTCTCCCTTTGCTAGTTGACAAGTCAGACTACATGGTCGGCAGCTACGGTCCCAGACCAAACGAAGAATACGAGTACCTCACCCCATTGGAGGAGGCACCCAAAGGCATGCTGGCCCGCGGCACCTACAACATCAAGTCCAAGTTCACCGATGACGATAAACACGATCATCTCTCCTGGGAGTGGACCATCAATATCAAGAAAGACTGGAAAGACTGATTCCCTTTCGCCATGCTCCATCAACGTCATCCTCAGCTTTGCCCTTCTTTCTTCCTTCTCGCTCATTCCATTTTTTTCCCATCTGGATGCATCTCTGGATTTTGTTTCAGTTTAGGCTTTTGCTCTCTCCGTCCATCGTCAGCCCTCACCGAGTTTTATTTTTCTAAATTTCAATCCATCACTCCTCTCTTCGTGACTCTTCACCTTTCTGTTAAGTATTAAATCTTTTAAAATGGAGAAAGCAAATAACGTGCACAATCCAGATGTTTCCAGTCATGGTTTGTTTATAAAAAGAAAAAAAGAAGTAAAAAATGATGTTAATTATTCTCAGAAAAATGAGTGACCATAATGATTCTCTCCATCCTTACTCCTTTTCTGTCTTTTCCTTATTCGCTTTCCTGTTTTTCAGATTTTTTTTTGTACAATTACCGCGATCTGCCTTGCAAAACATTGTACAGGAAGCAGTACTGCTGTACGTACGTGGCCACTGTGCAGTAACTGAGCAGTCGTTGCTGGACACAACTCTCGGACACAGCCCTCGTAAAGCCTTTTGAGCAGATTATTTGTACCGGGGTCTTAGTTATTTGGAATTTGGGCTGCCTCTTTTTCAGATGATTTAAGACCCTTCAAAGTCTGCTCAGAAAACACGGGGGGGACAAAATTACCTCTAACCCTTTGTGAACCCTCTCGCTTTAGGTGTGGCTGTTCCGCTCCTGATCAGGGTATTTTTGGCAGTTTTTTTAGCAGCCATGTGGCCTTAACAGTAACCCTTAAGAACTGAAAACCTAGATGAGCCATTTGCCTTCAGATTATATTTGCCAGACCATCATGTCAGCCTGTTTTTAACATTACTTGTAATATATGGACATGGAATCAGGATTAAGGACTTTTAACACCTTTGTTTCAGGTCTAACAGTTATAAAAGCAGTTACAATTAGGTGTCGACCGTGTTAGCCCTATGTAAAAACACCTTCCTTATTCAGTGACTATCGCCTAGTGTCCTGTCTGGTCCCTGAGCCCATATTGCCAGTGTATTGGGGTGTTACATTTGTTAGCACACGAGCACTGTTAAACTGCTCACTTTGTATTAGTCAAGTCCACCATTACAAATGCTGGCCGTGCCTCCAGTCTCCTACAAACACATGCTGCTCTCGCTGACTCGGCGGCGCTCTGTGCTCAACATCAGTGAGGTTAAACTTTTGTAATTGGCTTGTGAACCAATCTCGAGACATCAGTTCCCGACCAGACACAGATGGTGAACACATCCTGCCATACAAATTTCTTTTTTTATACACTCCACAACTATGAATGGTGTCTGCAGCTCATCCAGCTCTTGCGTCATGGACTGATGTTTTTCTCTGTGGGTTGGGTTTGACTCAATGTGTGCTACTTGTGTTACCTACAGTTTACTGACCTTCTGTGTTCACATTAAAGTGTTCAGACTGGGCTTAAACGTGTTGGGTATTTTTTATTTTTTTTATATAAACTGGATTTCTGCTCCCACAGGCCGTATCAAGTCTGTTTTGAATTGTTACCTCCCTGAGCACGTAAGGGAAAAAAAAACACAGTAGATATGTTTGCTTTAATTAACAGAAGACATTTAAAGGGACTACTACACGGATGAATGATGCAGATCATTCAGTGCCTGCAGCTCGTAACACATGCTGTAAAAATCCACCATAAGCAAAGAGAACTCCACACACACACAGTACACTTTGGCAGCTGTCTAGTAAAAACTACCCAGTTAAATCAAAATGCCCAGTCTATTTATTTTACCTGCTTTTTAAAGCCAAACTTAGCACTTATTGTGTTTAGCAGCGTCAAAGCCGATCGTAGTTTTGTTTTTAATGCTGATTATTTGAGATTATTTCTGTATCAGTACATCTCAGTTACAAATACTACACGACAAACTAGATTGTCCCAACACTTGTTATTCAACAACACAGTGTCCCTGTAGTGAAATAAAACATTTGGCAGCTTTATATTAATCAGCACAGCTTCGTAGAGAATAAATAGAAGCTTAGAGGTTGCTCAGTGTTCACCCTTAAAAGCGTGTGGTCGAAGAACCTCAACACACTGAGGCAAATTAAGGGTAAACAAGTCTTGTGTTTTTAGCAGATGCTATAATGAACTCCAGCTCATTTGTTACTCTTTCTACTCTTGCTGGAGTTGATGTCGCTCTTGGTCTTCTGCAAGCGAGAGAAGATCTCTTTGAACAGCGCCTTATACTCTGGTGTGTTCTGGCTCAGCCTTTTGTCCACCTGCTCCACCTGCCTGCTGATCCCCTCCAGGGCCTCTGGGGTGGAGGGAGTTTGAGGTGGTGTAGGAGGGGTGGCAGTGGCCCCAGATGTCGAAGGCCCTGCGGAGACCATGCTGTACTCCTTCATGGAGGGGTCCCTGGAGACGGGACGGGAAGTCTGCACCCCAGCGTGGCAAAGGCTCTCCTCGTGGCGGCGACACTTTCCCAGCAGCTCTTCATACTTCTCCAGAAGGGCGTGGTACTGCTCGTCCACCTCCCGCAGGATGGACATGCCTCGTTTGCGAACGCCATTAGCGTGGAGGGCGTAACTTCCCTGACGTCTGCCCGACGCATCGCGAGCTGAGATGGCATTCAGAGCTGTGTCGCTGCAGCTCTTCCTCACTGGGCCTCCCTGCTGCCCCCCCACCTCTCCATTACCTCCCTCCTCAAGCCCTTTGCCTTCCTCTGGGGTGTCCGTCTCAGGACCATTGTTGAGCAGCGTCTCCAGGCCGTCCTCCATGTCCCCAATGAGACACATCCTCGATTTCCTCAGCTGCTGCATTTCCTGGAGCTCAGCTTCGAGCTCCTGAACGCGTAGCTGGCAGCCCTCTGCGCCTAAGAGACGTTGCTCCAGACGCTCAAACTCCTGCAGCACGGCGGTGCACTCCCGCTCAGCACTCTCACGCTTGGTCCGCTCCGTGGCCATGGCTGAGCGTAGGGATGAGACAATATTCCTCAGTCGATCATTCTCCTCATCTGCGGGCCGTTGCTCAGCCAGGTCCACGCTGCCTGGATTGGCCAACAGAAACCCATCCTCATACCTGACAGGAGCGCAGCAGCGTTAAGTAGACAATCCTCACAGGAAAAATAAAAGTTGTTATAAAACTGCTTTATCGTTAGATGATACCAGTGGCAGCCAATCCTAAAAACATTAGATGCTATGTTCAGACGATCTAAAGGGTGCATGTAAAATAGTTTATTAGATTAACTAAATGTATTTAAATGTGTAATTTAAAGCCTGTGGAGAGTCACTGCCTACAGAGATGTCTGCTAACATGTAGAGTAAAAGTAACCGGAGCAGTATCTGTTTCTACAAACTATTATTTTCTGATACTATGAGCTTAATTCCTAGGAACAGGAAACATTTAGTAATTGCCTTGTAACTAGCCAGAGAGCATTCACTGCAGGTTTTATGTATTTTCATGACAAAATGATTTCAGTGGTAAAGTAGGACTGAGGTCATCTTAGGTCAGATTTTGACTGTCATTATTGTGTTTGTTCCTTGTTGGGCAATGTGCCGATTTAATCAAACTACCTCACTTTATGCAGCATTAGCAACACGCTATTGTGAAAAGATAAAAACCTGATTCCTGGAAGTGATATTGTCTGTGTTTACCGACGTCCTGTTTATATACATGAATAGAAAGTGACGTTTTGTGACCTTGGTGCAGTGCACAGCTCTTTGAGGCAGGGGAAGGAGTGGACGGTTTTGCGCCGTTCCTTCTTGTCTCTGCGGACCCTCAGCTCCTCCAGAGTTCGCAGCTCCTCAACCCGAGCGGTCAGACTGTCCACTTGACTCTGCAAGGTCTCCATGGTGCCCGTCAACCTGTACACACACACACACACACACACACACACACACACACACACACACACACACACACACACACACACACACCTGCCCC
>OMLM01002162.1:39966-69799 GCA_900302695.1 Helostoma temminkii | reverse complement strand
TTTTTGTTTGTTGCGGGAAAGTTCTGTTTTCAGCAGTTTACTGGTAGTGAGGCTGCTGACCGTGCAGAGTTCAGTAGCTCATTCCACCATCATGGAACCACAGAGCTGAAGAGCTTTGCATTGGATCTTTTGTTGTGTGATGGGACCATCAGATGCCCTTCGCTGGCAGAGGGCGGGAGGGATTGTAGGCCCGGGTGAGGGAGCTGAGGTAGACAGGTGCAGTTAAGTTGACTCTGTAGACAAGAATTGTTTGGTGGTATCCCTGTCAACAGGGCATTGCAGTAATCGAGGGATCTGACCAGCACCTGCACAATCAGTCGGGTTGCATGTTCAGAAAGGCAGAGTCTGATCTTTATAATGTTGTAGAGGAAAAATCTGCATCAGCAATGACCCCCAGGTTTCTGGCAGAAACCTACTTTATTCCACAATAAATCAGTTTGGTTCAGCTAAGATCATCTGCACACCAGGCAGGCTGAGCATCACAGTTACTGATATTTTACAACACAGCCTGAAACATACATTATTCATCAGCTCTGGCGAATAAAACCCTAAGTGGACTGATGAGGAGGAGGAGGAAGAGGAGAATCCTGCTGGCTCTGCACACTTGGAGCTCACAACAACACAGCACTGGAGGAGTGGAAAGACAGGAAGAAACAGAGAGCGATTCACATCCATTAGTGGACATGAATGCAGCGTTTCCTCAGCGCAGTGCAGGGCCTGAGCAACAACAGACGAACGCACACAAGCATCCTTGTAGGTGAAAGAAAGACCCACTGTTGGTGCATTTGTGAACTATTATGTACAGTCTAGCACCTCGAATAAAGCTTGTTTTATTTAATATATGTAACAACGTTCATTAGCTCGCACTGGACGCTTCTGCAACTGGCCTGAATCGGCCAAGTGATACTGAGCTGAGTGAGAGCGTGAGAGAGGAAAGAGACACAGCGATCCTTCACCCCCGGGTCCCACTCGGCCTTGGCTCCGATTCTGTTCCCGAGGGCTGACACGTGCACAGTCTCAGTTATGTAATTTCACAATAATGCAAAAGGAATGAAAAGCTGTTGAAGAAAAGTTAAATCACCAGAGGAAGTATAATTAGTACATATTCCCCACAAACGTGCTCGTGCTTTTCTGCTTTCTCACACTCAGGATCCCTCAGACCATCACCGGGCCACACCATCTGCCCAGACGCACTTCACATGTTCACCACATCGTGATGAACACTAAATCTCAGAGCTGGCAACGGAAAGGTTGCATAACGTGAATATGAGTACGTACGGGGTGGCGAGTGATTACAGTAAATACGCTTCGGATCTGATCCCCACTAAGGAGGCCTCATCCAGGGGCTCCCTAATCAGATCATCCAGGGGCTTAGTGACTTGAAGCTCAGTGATGACAGCGACACACACACACACACACACACAAACATCCACCTGAATCTCTCCCCTCTGATTATAGAAATGAGATGATGAGACAGAAAGCTGCTCTCTCTCCTTCTGTGGGTCAGCAGGTAATCGGGAGATGAGGTCATGCTGAGGCCGGGGCTCGCCACAGGAGGTGCAGCACTGACAGTCTTCCCCTTCTCGCTATTTTCTTTCCACAAAAATCCAAAACAAGTGGCTTCTGTCTATTTGTCTTGTTGAGCGTTTTCTTTGTTCCACATTTGCCAAATTCAGGAAATGTCCAGCATTTTTTTCTTCCCACGGTCGCCTGCTGGTTTTGACCTTTGACACGCACACCCTGAATGATCATCACATCAGATCTTTAGAGCTTTGCAGCTCAGCACAGTGAACATGAAGTGATTTTTTTTTAAAAGGAAAATAGGAGGAGAGTAGATGTAGAACTGATAGCACTGATCACATCACAGTGATTGACAGAGGAGCAGAGCAGACTGAGGCTCTGGACTAAGATGCACAGACAGAAACTGGTTCACAGTTATTACAGTGCGTGCAATCGTGCGTGAAATGCGTTTTTCCACAGATGCAACCTCCCCCCTTTTTCCTTCCAGCACCTATGAACACTCAAACCTGGCTCAGAACAATCTGACGCCTCACCTTGCTCCAGGTCCCGCTGGTCGTACCACGGCTCCTCTTCCTCCGTGACAAACTCCTCCATCCTGCCCGCACGAAGCATCGATGCTGGGGGAACTTCTTATTCAGATGCGGGCTGCTAATTCACCGACGGCTGGCCCCGGAAGTGACAACAAACAACAGCCTCCGCAGAAGAAGTGTGCGGCGATGAGAGAAATGAGTCGAGGAGAAAATCCTGCACCTGCGCCTCGACTCACCTGCAGAAAAAAAGGTCGAAGCTGAATCCAGGAGCTCGGACCTGCAGACTGAACAGCAGCAGGCTCACACCACCACCACAGTGTTTGTCTCATCAGCCTCTGATGTGGTGCTCTGCTGGCAGCCGGCTCATCGCTCAGTGCCCGGTGCTGCTGCTGCTGCTGCGTTCAAGTCCTGTCGGAAATGGCGCATTAAATGTTGGCTAAAAAAGTATGTGTTTCAAGTACGATCATGAGGTGCCAAATTAAACATTTAGACAGTTTTTTCTTGCTTTAATAGTCCTTCCTGTTCACTCAGAGCATCACAATCATCTCCCAGTGCCCTTTTCTGTAAGGAAACTGAGAAAAATATTCTACACCTTGATTTGGGTGAAATTACCTTCCAGATTTTATCCAAGGGTAATAAGAGGCTTCAGTAATCCAGGTTAGACAAATTAAGTGGATATCTCTGACAGATACATCCAATTTATCTATTTTAGTTATCCTTCACATTGTGTATTTATTTTAATTTTGGCACATACACTTCTTAAGTTGAATCCTCATGTTAAAATGTGAAAATTTAACCTTTTTGCATATAACAAGCGACTGTGGGATTTGCCCCCTGCAAAGGTTCGTTAAAAATTCTGTTATGTGCAACACAAACAAGACAAATGACTACAGAAAGGCCAGATGTGGTCACCTAGCTTCTTGACAGTTTGTGCTGACTAGAAGTATTGAGTTTATTTCATGTTTGTATTCCTAAAGAACTTGTTTTTGGTATTAAGTTGTGGTAATTCAGTGTTGATCTAGAGAAATGTGCACCCTCAGTAACTTATTTCATGTGTAGCCATGAAATACTGGTAAAATATTTGGCATTTTGAGGTTACAGTTAGGACAGTGGTCTTCAAAGCACCTTGCCCTGCATTTAGAGCTTTCGACTGTCCGAACACACCTGATCCAGGTAATCGGCAGTGGGTAGTAAAAGGGAAAGTTTGAAGACCAAGGTTGAGAACCACTGGGTTAGGAGATCACGCTACCTTTACATAGCAGGTCAACTTTCTATATATACACATATATATATATACATATATATATCTCATCAAAACAGCTACAAAAGTTAGGCAGTATCACTAACATTTCCTCAGTGACTGTAAACACCAGAAACATTTTACTGCACCCTCTGAGTGATATAGCTGAATTTGAAAGTTACAAGGAGGACATGAAGGCAGCACCTCTGGAGGTGACGTCATTATTTATTAGACGTCGTCCCTGGTGCCGACGTCCCCTCCTCGTCCCCTCAGTCCCCTAACAAGTCTAATTGTCCAATTGAAGACATGATCAGTCTAATTAAGACAAGCAGGGACTGTGTCACACGGTTCGTTGGTTCCATCAGCATTTACTTTATTGTAATTATAGAGCACAGAGTAGATAAACTATGGCTGTTCACATTTTACACAGTCCAGCAGTGCTTCAAGTACTAGTTGTATGTTTTCCTGTGGAGACAGAAGCTGTGGCCTCTCACAGTCCTCACAGACAGGCACTGTAACTAAGAAACATGTCCCTCAATGGAAACTGTTGCTATAAAACAAATCCAACCTCCTGGAAAAAAAAAATCTCCCATCTCTAATTAAGCTAAAACAAGTTTAGTTTAAATAAAACAAAACACAAACGTGATACTTTTACATCTTACGCTATCTTTGATTTATTTGCATTCACTCTGTTCTGCAGCCAGAGACAAACTAGCAGAGTTTTTATGTTTTATCCCAAATTTCTTCAAGTGATCTATACTTCACGTAACTGTCAGTCATTCCTTCATCTGCTTCTGTCAGTCCTTTCACCACTTTGGTCCAGACTGAAACAGCTCAACCACTATTCGTCATGATATTCTGTACAGACATTCATGGTCCCAAGAGGATAAACACTAACAGCTTTGGTGATCAGTTTACTCCCTTGGTTTAGAACTAAATACCAAAAACATTCCCATCAGCCCCCTCTGACCTTTGTGGTTAGTGCTAACTTGCTAATGCTAACACGCTAAGCTAAGATGGTGAACAAACACATCAGCATGTTAGCGTGCAGATATTAGCATGTAGCTCAAAGTACCTAGCCATGTTAGTGGAGCCACTAAGCAAACATGACTCTTAACCTTGTTTTAGCTTCATTTCAGCTTCGTATGTAAATCAACTCAGAGCAACTTGAAAGGTGTTTAACTGCGGGTTTAAGTGCTGACTGAGGAAAGCAGAGCACAGTATTAAAGAGGTTTCATATTGTGGTGAAATTCGTTACGATGTGAGGTATATGTATTTTGCAGTAACTGGGCTGACACATAAAAACGAGTCATGTTAGTATGAGCAGAGTGCTACCTCTGCTCTCTCAGGCTGAAACAGTCCATGTTTTAGCAAACTACTTTAGCAGCAAGCGGCCTCAATAAGGCAGAACTCTAGCAGCAAATCAATCATCAGGCGTCTGTAACGAAGCCCGAGATCAGTGGAATAAGAGAAGCTTAGGCACTAAGGAAGACGAAGGGTAAGATCCTAAAACATAGCTACGTTTCCCTTCCCATCATTCCTTGTTCTCTGTGGTTTTACTGCTGTGCGGTCTTTTAAGGTGCTTCCAGTCGGCCTCGCTCTCACAGCGCTGGACTCTGCTGAAGAACTTCTTGATAAGAGCTTTGGCTTCTGCTTTAACTGTGGACACAGAAACGAGAGTTACCACACAGCAACATAAAATTGTGCATTTTAAAATGATTGACCCCCTCTGCTCACCTTGGCCTTTACCGTGACTCGTTCCCTCTGCAAGAAGGTGAGACAAGTAGCGAGCGAAGGACTTGAACAGCTCCTACGGACAAGCCAACAACAGGAAGTGAAGCATGTTCATTTCACACGGCTGCTTTTCAGCAGACATGACGCGATAGTAGCTTCTCTCACCTTGGTGGCAAACTTTCCCTGAGTGTAAAAAGGGTCCAGATACCGGACCACGATGTCTGCCGCTTCCTTAAGCGTCACCGGCTTCGGGGCCTCGGTCACCGGGTGCAGAGCCCTCTCCTGCACATTAGGGTTGAACGTTACACGTCTGCTGCCTCCATCTCTGGTGCGGCTACGCTTGGCTGGAGGAGGCGACTCTCTGTTGGCTTTCACATCATCTGTAAACTGGAGGTTTTGCATCATGAGTCACTGTGAGTCCTGGAAACTACTACACTTACATACAGGTTGAAGGTGCTTTTACATTGCTTGAGTATTTCAAGTTTCTGCTTCTGCTCCACTACATTTAATGTAACTGTTCATTGTCAATATAGAAGCATAATAATTTTCATATATGCTTTTAATGAATTTGATCTTATTGAGAGAACAGCCTGGTAGCCTTGCTCCTAAAACAATCGATTTCTGCTTTATTAGAACATGTCGAAGAATTTTCATTTATTTTGATATCCTAACATTGAAGCTGTGTGCAGAACACGGAGCGAAAGCAAGCAGGGGAAAGGGAGGGCTAGACAGAGCAGAGTGGATTGATTATGAAAACTGGTTTAAGTTGCATACAGTAGCTTTAAGGCCTCCATCATGTGTCAGATATTTAGCCACAGCAGTGTTACAAAAATATTTCTGAGATGATTTTATGTAAACAACACTGCATTTAAGGAAATACATATTGAGTGTGGAGAGGAAGTGTATATTTTTTTCTTTCCTAGCCAATTAGCCACAATTTCTTCTGACGAGCAGCTGCAGCAATAAGCCTCTAATCACTTATTCATTAATAGAAATTTTCAAATTGATTAATATATGATCAGCTTAGCAATTACAGGGGCCAAGTACTATGTTGGTTCTTTGACTTGGGCCACTGTGCAGTTTAACACGTGACACACATTAGACACTTACTGTTTGTATTAGAGGTGGTTTAGCTTGATCCTCTGGTTCGTTTTGTCTGTGTGAAGGTAAAATTATGTCAGAGGTGAGACAAGTCGAGATTTTCCCATAAATGTTTTCAGAAAAGCAGGTTCTTACTCTGTGGTTGACTTTATGTCCGCTTTAAATGCGTCTTCATCACAAACCAGTCCCGACTTTTCATCTTTACGCGTTTCCTTATCATCATCAGCATCATCATCAGGTATAACAATTACTTCAGTTTTATTTTCTTGTACAATCACATCTTGAGTGTCGGATTCCACGAGCCTGCTCTCTACAGCTTCCACAGCGACAGGCGACTGTTGCTCTTCTCTAATGTCTTCTTGGGGTATCACAGTTGTAGCATGAGATAACGTGGCATCGAGTTCCTTCGGCGTCTCCACCTCACCCTGGCTTTTCTCAGCTGTTTGTTTCTTTGCAAAGTAGTGGGAAATGTTGCGGGAACTCTTCGCAGCTTCTGCTAGCTTCTGCTGCTTTTTGCTCGTGGCTCTGGCCCCTTTCGTCGGGCTGTTCAGGGAGGCAGCAACCGCATTTGCTCTTGCTCTGATGGATGTCGCAGCTGAAGATGTGTCTGCGTCTGTCTCGTTTCTCCTCTCCTTTGCCTCCCTAGACAAATCTCCAGAGCCTCCTGTACCGTCACTGTAAAACCCACCGCTCTCTATGCCTCTGTCCGACATGGAGGACTTTAGCAGATCCTTAGCAGTCACGAAGGGGTTAGATGACCCCCTCTGTCCTGCTCCTACTCTCTTACGCTTAAGCTGGAGAAATAATGAAAAAATATACGTATGTGAACGATGCTGCAAAAGTACACAATTATTTCCTGCAAGCTAGCTGCAGCAGGTGTGTACTAAAGTGGTCTTACTGAGTAGATTTCAGACGCAGATGTGAATCCCTGCTGTTCTTCAGTAATGGTAGAGGAGGAGGAAGCTTCCCCTTCAAGTTTCGACTCAGTGTCTCTGGTGTCACTGCTGCCATCTTTTCCTCTTTCTCCTCCAGCTGAAGCAGGCGCTGATTTCTTCATCTCTGCCACCTTTCAGAACAAGATATGTCAGGCATACGGTTTCCTTTTATCAACAGCAGAACAATCAGTGGTTACCTTTTTTAAGACGGAAGCTTTGTACAAGTTGGAGGACTTGCTGCTCCTGAAAACTTCATGTTCAATATCCACCGCCAAGGACAGAGGGTCACAGCTGAGACATGACATGAGAAGACATTAAAGACCATGTAGAATGACTGTGAGGAAAGTTAGCCATGTTTTATATCTGAATTAATCATGTATGAGCATGAACATTTTTAGAGTAGGTATTCATCATTACTTGAATGCATCTTCTGCCATCTGGTGGCCGCGTAGTGCCTCTTGCAAAAGGGCCAGGCAGTGCTCTCTGGCCTGAAATATAAAGTTTATTAATGATTCAAAAGTTGTTTATTGAAAGATGTATTGCAATAATTCAATCATTACAAAAACATGTCAGTGGGTGATATGTTTGCAGGAGTGAATGCCAAAACTGAGCCTGTAAACTGAAGTCGAGAAATTGCTGTGTAATTACATCAGCATGTTTTCAATGAATACATCATCGAGTGATTTTCACCAGCTATGTAGAAAATATCCTCATTACAGACACCGAAGCTGACGATTCAGCTCATAATGCCAACTTTCCTGTATAAATCATCCTTATATGTAATAAATAAATTGAACAACTGCACTCATTTATTTCCAGAACCTATAGGACATAAGTGTTTTGTTTTGCTCAGTTGAAGCACAGCCTCCCTTCACAGCTCATAACATGAGTCACTGAATTCCTGGAGACGTGCTAATGAATCCAGCAGGTATGAGGAATGTGTTCGCAACTGTGCTGTACCTTCACAGTGAGCCTGGGGATCCTCTGGCTGCTGGCTTCCCTGAGGGGGCAGTCAGTATCTACACAGTGGAACACATCAGTTATACGACAGAACGCATCGTATCCATTCATAATGATTTCGTTCTCCTGTTGATCTCACCTGGCGGAACAAACTCTTCCCTCTGACTGTCAGTTCCCTAGAAAAACATGATGTTAGGGGTTGGTTCACATATATTCACTGATACATCAACAAATGTCTGCTATGATGACATCTATTATGTTTTAGAGAAGTGCTACACTGGCACACTTCTGCTTTTACCATCGCATTACCTTTCATCTCCAAAAAAAAAAAAACTGTAACTCAACATTTACATGCAACATCTGAGCATGAAACATACGGCATGCAATCTTGGCAGTAGCTTTAACAGTTTGTAGTTTGCCCATTAAAAAGACACCAGCAACTGATGACATATAAAAACAGTTAAGTGAGTTACTATATGTCTATAGACGCTTCCAGACGTCTTCGGCAGTAGAGTCCACCTCCTTATCTGCAAATCCATATTTATATTTACATTTAGTCATATGGCAGACGCTTTTATCCAAAGCAACTTAAAGTGAGGTACAAGGTAAAAATCTAAGTCGAGGAGGAAAACGCTATCAGAAGGAGTGTGTCTGTTTCATGAGATGTAAGTGTTTTGTTTTTTTAAATAAGTTCATGTAAGTGTGAGAGAGCGGCACCCAGGTTTCTGGCAGACTTAGTGGGGGCAATCATTAAATCCATACGTTCAGTTTGTTTATATAGCCAACTTACAAATGATAGGTATTAAAGTACTTTGGGTGCAAAATCATTTTAACCTGATTACTATGTTGACTGTCATTAATATTGATACAATTTTAAATAAACTTCTGACTCCTTCAGTTGTTGTTTATGTTCTGTTTCTGCTGTTTTACAGTCAGGACATTCCTGTTTTTATTGATGCTGTTTTGTAAACTGTTGGGACAACCTCCACTTGGACCAGCTGAGGAATTGTTTTGCCTCTTTGGTTTGCAACACTGAACATGTGGGAGTAATTTACTACAAGCCCCAGCCTTTCTGCTACCCACAGCTGGCAAACAGATGTACACAGACACAGGGCAAACACTGTGAGGATTTGTGTTTCTACACAGAGAGTTTACATTTCTGAAAATAGTTGCATGTTGGTTGTTATTCACCTTCCGTATGTTCATCTGTTGTTTGAAAAGGTCAGAAAACTCCTTTTTCCTCTTCACGGCATCATCTTCACTAACACCTCCTTCCCCGTCATCAAACCTACCAGGTGAAAAGTCACTGTTAATTTACATAGTACAACTCGTTAAATGAACACAGATGTCACTAAAGCAGTCCTGCCTCTCAAAGCCGTAGCCCTTCTTTCCACCTCCGTAAACATCTGGCTGGAAGCCGAAGTGTCCTCTGGGCTCACTGCTCTGCTCGGTTTTGGTGCTGAGGGTAGAAGCTCTCTCCAGCTGGGCCCGTACAGCTTTAGGGTTACAGCAGTAGTCGCAGGCGCCGGCACAGTTTGGCTTCTTGTCCCCAAAGAACTTGGAGATGGTGGCATGTCGACAACTGGAAGATAAGACACAGGTTGGTATTTAAATGGTCAAGCCTGATTGTGTTTTCGAGCGCACAATAAAAAACTCTAGCATATACAGACCTTCTAGTGCATCATTGATCTGTAAGCTATTGTGTAACCATAACACACCAACCATAATCAATACTTCTGTTATGAAATAAGTTGAACGGGGCTCCGCTGTCACATTGAATAAAAACAGAGTCGTCTGACAATCACAGTACTGCGAACTATTAGACACAGAGCTCGTAGCCAAGGTTTTGACCTCAACACTAATTAATTGTTCATGTGCCGACATAAAGAATAAATTAGAGCAAATTAAGTCTTGTTATGGGAAGTAATATTTCAGTGTTTTATTCTGGCGTACTGTGTTGCTTATTAAAATCCCTGTTTTAGATGCGATTGTTTCCATTCTTTTTATAAAAAGGCTTTACACTCCTGTATCAGTTCAAGTGTTATGTAACAGCCAATATTCACACCACCACCACCACACACACAGACTGTTTGGGAAGCAGCCCATTAGACGCAATACTTCAACAACATACTGACTACCTTTGCTGGAGATGGAAACGCTGTTTGAACAGCTATGAAAGACTGAGAAGCAGCCTCACCAGAGGAGGTGGGGACAGGCAGAGAGGCACGCAAACACTGTGTGAAGCAACAGTCACTCCCGGGCAGGATTGTCAAAGAGGAAAACCGCTTCAGAGGCAGGCAAACTAAAGTAAGGCGTGCAGATTAAAAAGTACAGCAGACAACTACTCCCATGACCAGAACAGAGAGAACAAGCTCGAGGACCAAACTGAGGAAAGAGTAGAAGAGAAGATTAGATGAAAACGGTTAAAGTTAAAAAAGGAGCCTGAAGGACAACAGAAGACCAGTGAGTGGGTTTTGTTTTGGTGTCAACTCACTTTCCCACACTCCACATGCAGACTGTCATCGGTACCTGAGGAATTATCCTTGCTAATCGTGACCTGGCTGCTAATCTCAGACAGTGCCTCAGCACTCCGACATACTGCACGTCCCTACAGCTAACTACTACAAGACACCCAGTGAGTATCTCCTATGAGGAAGAAATGCCATGTTTATTAAAGCAGTTAGTGTTCTCACAGGTAAGTGCCTTTTACTGCGAGTGTGTCTGCGGAAGCGCAGTTTGTGAGACAAAGCAGCTGGGAAATACTGCAGATTGTGAAGGAAAATGCATAGTTGGTACCTGCAAACACACAGTGGAAACTTAAACAAATGTGCATTAAAAAGAGAAGATTGAATTGCCACCACATTGCACACTACCTGTAAATGATATAAAGCTAAACTACACTTCAAAATGCTTTTGCATGTGAATTCTGTGACGCTTTGTGATAAATTACGATGCATTACATAAAAACTTGCGTATAAACTTAGATGAAATCATCCCCTTGTAGCCATCAGCCATGCAACAGATCTTATCTTGAAGTTTATAACATTAGCTTTGTGTTTAAATGAGTTTTACAAGTTTGTCTCAGCTGTTTTGTCATTTACAAATTCTTTACCAGGCAGCTGAACACTGCATTATATCATATACTGTATATAGAGAATAATGCAACACAATACAGATCTAGTGACATAATAACATAAGTACAATACCTCAAATACTGGGATTTTTGGTTAAATATGCTGATTTTTTGCTTTGTTGAAGCGAGTTAGCTTATTAGCTACATGGTACTATAGCTAAGTTCAACCTATGCGCATCTGGAAAATTTATGAATTAACATGTTTTATAGTTTCTATAATATAAAATGTTCCAAACAACAACAACATAAAAAACTTACTGTTGTGTAACAGACTATTTCTTGGCTGGGACCAGTTGCCAGGCAACCAGTGGAGACTTGAGTGAATTTCTATTCCCACCCAAGAAATAGTCAGACCCATGTGTTGTTGTAACTGTTAAAACACTAAATTGCCAGATTTATACATACATTTTTGTACCAGTTGGACAAACACGTTATAATGTGTTATTAGATTAGAATTTTGAGGTACAGATATGCAGTTATTTAATTCTGTAGAGCCAGGCTAACGTTAGCCGTTTCCACTGTTCATGCTAACATCAGGCTGTGGTAGCTTGTTGCTGGGTCTCACCTAACACATTAATCCACTTCTCCCAAAGCCTTAACTACTTTTTAAAAAATTTTTACAGGGTGTGTATTGTACAAAGTCTGCATATCACATTTAGCACACTAACAGGTTGTCACACCCATTTCTCTCAGGCTAGAGCACAATAACAATCAACACAAGAAGAAGACAACCCATTAAATATACTACATAACAGCCAATGCATATAAATCACAATGACACGTGTCAGGACTTCTGTTTAACAACTAAACTTGAATAAAGATCCAGTTTTCTTCCTTCTAAAAGAAAGGAGAACTTATGGAAGTCTTAACACCCTGAACCACCAACACCACTGTATCATAACCCAGGTAAACTGGATCAATCTCACCACACACTTGGCAAGAATAATCTGTTTACTCCCAGTTATTTTCTCACTGTAATCATCCCACTTTCCCTCCTGTCAACACTCACGTCAACAAACCATCAGTGCACCAGGTGTTATGTCCTCATGACACTAAACACAGGCAAATAACAGAGACACTGCGTACGCCAAATCCAGGCTTGACCTTTTCACTTGCAAACGCAGCCATGTCATTTCTGCCTCTTCAACAGGATGGATGCTCGAGGTGAGACACTGAACCTCCTAAACAGGATTTGGGTCAAGCTGCAGGGTCTACCCAACGCCAATCCTATAGATCTCGGAGCTTTCTTCATCCTCTTAACCTTCATGTGTGAGTTTCAAGTTCTCTTTTATCACTAATCATCTTTATTCTTTAGTCGTGAAATGGTCATGACACCGTTTATTTCCTCTCCCGCAGTGGTGTTCCTGCTTATGTTGGTCCTGACTTGTGCGACGTGCTGCTGCTGCCGCAAGACCACGACGAAGGGGCAGAACATTTGAGCGAATGTGCACCGATCCGCAGAAATTATTTACGCAGGCAATTTCTGGACATTTACCTCTTGAATCAAAGCGTCACAGAAAACACAATAACAAAAGCAACATGAATCAGGTGGAATGAAGAATGAAGACTTAGCGACAGCTCACACGGGGTGTGTTCAGCAGCACAGAAGAGGCCAATCCCTCATGCAACAAAGAACCTGACAAACACAGAGAAGGATGTCCTGACCGGCTGCCAAACACACCTGCTGAAGTCGCCTATGGCTATGTCCTGAGGGGAAGGCAGGGGCAACTCTAAATACATTTAATAATGTAGTAAAATTCATGGGATATAAAGGATTAAAAATGCAGAACAGTTACACCACAAGAGCTCTGTGTGTCTCGCTGGGGAATGTGAGACTCAAGAGTGAAGTAAGATCCTCCTGAGGGGAGGCAGCCTGATCTAGTTCTTCACATAATGTGAAACAAGGCATGAAGAGAGATCAAGTCTGCCCCCTGTTGTGCACAAACTCGAACAGCATGTAAATAACACAAGTGTGACACAGTGTAAAACTGACTGTGCAAAGGGTGGAGACATTATCTACAGTACATGTACTCGTGCTTTTATTTGTATGCATTAAACAAAGAGCGATTTGTAGCGAGCACTGATTTCTTCTCTTACCCTTCTTGCTCACAGAACGACACCATGGCTGCAAAGTCTGTGATGGCTGCTTTGTCCGTCTCCTTCGCAGAGCCACGTTTTTCCTGTGGAAAAGTCGTTCAGGCGATGCTCACAAACGAATATGACTTTCATATTTTAAAAGTACTCTGTTGTCGTGCAGACCTGTCTGCGGGCAACCTCCTGGCGGATGAGGAAGTTAATTTGTTCCTTATCTTTCGGGGAGTAGTATGTGCGACAGGACGAAGGCAGTCCATCTCTGCCTGCTCGTCCAGACTCTTGGTAGTAACTGGCCAGGGACTTGGCGATGTTCCAGTGAGCTACAAACCTGAGAAATTCACAACACACCATCTAATACAAACTTTAAGCTCATCAGATATATAAGAAAACAACAAAAGCTTCAAAGTTGTTGCTTTACCTGACATTAGCTTTGTCTACTCCCATACCAAAACTGATGGTGGCTACAATAACAAGCACCTTCCCCTGCATCCACTCGTTCTGGACCTCTGTACGATCTCCTGCCTTCAGACCTGCAGAAGCAGGAGTCAGACATTTAAGTCCAAATGCCAGCGTTTTATAATCACACATGTACACTGCTTTGACAACATGTATTCAACCACCTTCTGATTTCCTTTCTAACGTGTGTGTCTCATATTAAACTAGACCTTCAAACTAAATGCTATATGTTCAACTTGACTGGACTCTACTTGCCTTTTTGGTTCAGACAAATGTGGATAGTGCCTGGCACCTAGTTCTTGTTTGGTATCACCTCTGCTGAGGTGACATGAAAACACTGCGCAGTACCTATTACTCACAATTACTACATAATTCTAACATAGTTACTACTTCCATAACTGCACTGATTAGTCTGAGAAGTAATAAAGTTATTTCTAAGGCTCTGAGGTGCCACAGATCCACGGTGAGAGATGCTATTTCCACAGGATTAAGACAAAAGTGAACATCCACACTAACCCAAAATTAGTCCTGGAGCATGGCAACGACTTATCCAGAGAGAAAGAAAACGAGACATTTTTTTCTGCACTTATTTCATTCATCATTTGACAGATGCTATTACCCACAGTGACTTACAAGCCAGGTACAAAGCAAGCAACAAGTGCATAGGAACTTGCAGAAGAGTTCTGTCAACGTTTTTTTTTATATTGGGCATGAGAGTACTGCATAAGCAAAGGTACAGTATGTAGTTCAGTCCACCATCGTGGGACCTTGCTGTTTTGTGGTAGACAAACACAAAGAAATGCCTATAACCCACTCAGTGGAGATTACCACAGTTGACAACAGCATCTTGGAAGCTGTAAACACCCACTGCATGTTTCACGTAGCAGCTAGCGGCACCGTATGATGATGTATAATGGTATAGTGAGGGGTGTCTCATTTGTTAGGGGAATCATTTCAACTTGTTGTATAGGTGTAGGGGAAGGGGTATGATTGAGAAATGGGAACACAGTTTAGCACTAGATACATACAAAATCATAAGAAATCAAGAAGGAATTGAATTTTTTTTTCATACAAATGTAGGAGAAAAACACATCTTACCTGCGTGATAAGGCTTGGCCAAGACTCCAAGCTTAGTCAGCTGGTAAGCCACTGTTTCACAGCCTTCCCTAGTCCGACAGTACACAATCCCACAGCCCTGTATAAACATATTACATAGGTTAGAGAATGTGTTTGTTTATATTCATGTGTTAATATAAAAACCTAACTTTTTGTGTCCTTTGCAAGTTAATTTTAATTAGATATCTGGTGGGGTGATGTGCAGACACGAATTTGATCCTAAAATTTAACTCGTACCAAACCTTTAAAGCTGACAGTCTACATTTGAAGCACATCTCGATTGTTTCGTTTCAGAGCCACTGTGGTGCTATAGAGACCTGACATATAAGCATTTCCACTAGAATCTTCTCAACTTCTTTTAAAATATATGTCAGCTCATCTCTGAGGTTTTGTAAATCAGTTTAAGCACATCTTTAACGTGATATTAACTGATATTTTGTTAGCTAATAGAGGTTAGCTGAATTTTCAGTCAGCTGGGCTCCAAATACAACTGTTTATGCAACATGTGAAAGACATCTGCAACTGTAGAATATTTTATTGTTTATACATAAAAACACCACGTCTCAAGGACAAGCTATGTGTTTGCATAATAGTGTAGTTCAGACATACATTGGGGCTCACTTTCATTTCTGTTGTTGCTAATTATTTGGTGTCTAAGCAGCTGGTGATCTATCACAACAGCTCTCAGAGTCCAGTCCACCGACCTGTGCATTAGATCCGCTGCCCAGGGCCAGTGCCTTCGCAATGAAGGCATGTAGGTGGACGTAGGGGTTTGGAAGCAGCTCCCTGAAGATCACATCATAGTGTAAATTACTGCGGAAAACAGGTGTAACAAAAGACAGTGGTGAGCGCAGCCTCAGGGACTCAACAATGTCCTCCTGTACATTCTTTGGTGCTGTTGCAGTCAGGGCCAAGCAGGGAACCCCCGGCAGGCGGGCACGCAGCTCGCCCAGTTTGAGGTAGTCTGGCCTAAAATCATGACCCCACTGGGAGACGCAGTGAGCCTCATCCACAGCCAAGTAGGACAGCAAGCCGCGGGAGCACAGATCTGTCAGACAGGGCTGGAAGGAGGAAGCGGCCACCATCTCTGGAGTGATGTAGAGCAGTTTCAGCTTTGGGCTGCTGCTACCCAGGTCGGCCAGGATCAGACGGCGCTCTCCTGCCGGGATCTTGGAGTTGATGGAGCAGGCGGGGATGTTCAGGTCCTTGAGGTGGTCCACTTGGTCCTGGAGAGAAACACAGAAACAGAGGACCACACAATTTAGACTGCACACAACAGCTGACGTGAATTTGTAGAGCAGCAGGAGCAGACTGACCTGAATGAGAGCGATGAGCGGGGATATAACCAGAGTGATGCCCTGAGCCAACACTGCAGGCAGCTGGTAACACAGAGACTTTCCTGCTCCAGTGGGCATGCACACAAACACATCCCTGTCACCTACACAAGAGACACCAGTCAGCACCCAGCTGGCTCAGCAACAACACCTGCGATAATTTAAACTAAAACTGATTTATATTTAATATTATGTAATATGTAGTACTATTTAAACGTTAAGGAAAACGTCAGTTGGGTTTTTCAGTTGCTCTTAGCAGCTAACGTCTGCTAATTTACACAACGCATAATGTGCTAATACAGCGGCTAAAAACACTTTTCTTTGTCTTACCTCTGATGACTGCTTTGACAACATCTTCCTGTAGTTTAGACCTGAAGCTGTCGAAGCCAAAGTGCGTTTTTAAAGCCTGTTTTAAACTTATTGTCATCGTCTTTCCCTTTGTGTAGAACTCATATAACCGTCGCGCACTGATGACATCATTACGCTCGTCAATAACGCAAAACAAAACAAAAAAAAAGTTTTACAAAATATGTGTGCAGTAATCATATGGGATTGTTTTCTATAGTTTATGTAATGTTTTATATTTTATATATTATTATTGTTATTGTTGTTCAAATATGTGCCACGTGTTTTATGTATTTTTGCACCATGGTGTCAAAGCTCTCTGATTGGTCAAGCTGCTGTGAATCACAGCTGATGCACTGTGTGGACAGAAACATACTGACAACCCCTGAACATGTTTTATACCAGTGGGAGAAGAAACACTCAGGTGGTGGCAGATGTATGCAAACTTTAAAAATTATCCGTTTTTCCCTCAAATATACCTTCCCACTCTCTGAAATCCCACTTTTAGATATGAATAAGAATACTTTTAAATGTGGAAAATATGGAAAAAAATCTTTTTTAGCAATTAAAAAAAAAACAAAGAGCAAATAATTACATTAACTAGAGACTTGGTGTGGAATCAGCTCATTTAAGTACGACGTATAAAGGTAAAGGTGGTGCTGATATACAGATTGTGCACCGACAGGTTGGTGGTCCATTATAATACATCATAATTTATTTCTTAATAGAAATAAACGTAGTAATACTTAGCAACTGCGAAGCTGTCAGATAAATGCAATCAAAATAAAGTAATATATGTACTTGGTCGCTTTCTATCACTGGTGCTCGGATCGTTCAGGTGAGTAAAAAGTGTTTGTATCGGAGCAGAAGGATTAAAGGAAAAGGTTTTTGAATTTAACTAATAAACTAGATTTATTATTTATGTAATAACCATGAACCATTTCACCAGCTTGTTTTTTACGTGTATCTGATTCACTTTTCGGACCACTCCCACCCTTAGAGTAGTGTTGTTAGTTTATCTGCACTAGAATAATGTCCCCAGGTTTTGGTTTGATTTAGAACTACGAAACATACTGTAAACGCAAAGATGAACATATTTAGAGAGATACAGAGTTCCTCATGTGGATCTTCCTCCAAACAAGTCATCCATTAAGGTAAAACAGAACCCACTTGTGTATGTGTTAGAAACACGTTTCAATAAATCGACTGTAGCACAAACACAAAATCTGCTGCCTCTAGAAAACAAGCCGGATCTGAAGAATTTGTGCATTTTCTGCAATTCATAAAACACATAAGTGACAAGTGTATTTTTTGGTTTATTCGTGTCTTTTTTTTTTGTTGATCTCTATTTAATATCTACAGGATACAGACTATCTTCCTGGATTTTCTTTTAATGTTAATTATTTCTCAACCTGTCCCTCTCAATCTACCAGCTCACAATATGGCGGAGTATTATGTGAATAACTTACACTCAGTGAACCTAACCTATAATAAACTGACACCACCAGCATATTCAACCACGATACTTTGTCCACAAGCTTCACTTCTACACGTCTGTGCAGGAATAAACAGACCAAAACATAACACACGGATTTAGTTTCTTTATTATTCACAGAGTGCATTCTCACTACAGGATTACATACATTACTACTGTAGGTTTTATTTAAAGTATATGAAAATACATTATGTGTGTGAGCAAAAGGTAGCACTGTAACTCTATAGTGAGAAGGTGATAGCAACAATCACATTGAAGCTTCAGCAGCATAGAGCGTGGTCACATAGCGGAGGCATTAAATAGCACAAT
Source organism: Helostoma temminkii (assembly GCA_900302695.1). Lineage (NCBI taxonomy): Eukaryota > Metazoa > Chordata > Actinopteri > Anabantiformes > Helostomatidae > Helostoma > Helostoma temminkii. Next base: position 51,496 of record OMLM01002162.1, on the reverse strand, counting down.
GATGGTGTTTTACATCAGGAGCTCTGATTCTGATTACAGTATTACATAACCAGGTTTATTATACTTTACTATGATGTCTACTGGGTTTTACAGGAAGAGGTGGTAGAAGGTGAAGGAAACTCATCCCCACAGGCAGGATGTTGAACACAGACATTGGGTCTTAGCTGCCGGGGATGTGATGACCAGATCCTTGATGATCTCAACTGTGCCAAATAAGGGAAACAGCTTCTCGTTGAAGATCTCGTTGTAGGTGTAAATGTGGAAATGTTTATCCACGTCATAGAAAGACAGCTGCCCATTGTCGTAGTCGAGGTAGATGCCCACCTTGCGAGGGATGAGGCCGGGAGGCAGGGCAGTGAAGGGCACAGTCAGCGCCTTCAGGTCAGTGCCCCTCTCCAGCCTAAGGGTCATGTAGCCTGTATTGGTGTTTAGCGACTTGAAGCCTTTCCTCAGGGCTGACTCTTTAGCCACCCCCAGCCGCCAGTCCCGCTCGCCCACTTCCACCTCCCAGTAATGACGACCAGAGCTGAAGCCATCCACGCCGACAGCACACCACCAGCCGTCAAAGCGCTGGTGGTAGTTGGGAACATCTTTCCTCTCAAAGCCACAGCGCATTCTCTTCTCGTCGGTGGAGATGAGCAGATCGGGGTTGGCTGTGTCCAGATCCAGAGTCACCTCAACTACAGGGAAATGGAAGGAGATTTAAGTTTCTAGACAGGTTGAGAAAAGATTATTTATAAAACGTTAATAAAACAAATGCTGTACCTGCAGCGCCTGAGATCCAGTTCCACACTGAACATTTGAAAAACAAACAAACACAGCAAACTTCAGTAATAAGAGGTGACAGGAGCTGTGAATTCAGTCTGGACATTTGGGCCATTATCAGTAGTCGTCTCAAGCAATAATGGTATCTCTAAACAGTTTACTATGCTCAAAAAAAGCCTTATTTCATGCAATATTTTGTAAATTACACATATTTTCTTCTTGCAAAACCTGAAATACATGTACACAGTGCTATACAGTATGTCTTGTATGTGATACTGTCTGATCTTGAAGACATTATGTGTTTTGTAAGAGTTTTTAAGCTAATTGTTTGAGGGTTTGTCTGTTTATAGACTGTTTTTGTTGAATGTCGTTAGGAGCTGGAAAATTGCAGGGTATAAACGGCTTCTCCTTTTCCTTTGATTTCTGTTTATTGTCCTGCAAACCCCTAACCCGAAACCTATTTGCAAAAAATGTTAGGATGCTGTGTAAAATGTAAATGAAAACAGAATGCAATAAAGCCGGAAACAGAGCAGACGAATGTTTACCTCTGTGTTGCATCTTCTTTTAACAAATGTTTGGGAACAGAGGAGACTGAATGTTTTCGTTCTGAAATACATTTTTTACTTGCTTTTTTTCCATGGTGTCAGTGGATCAGTTAGTAGGAAAGTTGTCAAAGAACCTGAAGATTGATAATTAGAATCCTGGTTGCTCCTTCTGACTAGTCAAAGTGTCACAGGACACAAGACACTGAAATCCTGTAGTAGCACCTCACATACAGTATAGAGCAGGTAAATATCTATGTGTAGCTGTCTGACAACAATTTCCCCAAGGAGATCAAAAGTATATTTTTTTAAGGGTTTTCAGCTGTTTGGGGGCCTCTTTTGATGTCTTCTTGTTTCATAATGCACCACATGTTTTCAGTCATTGACAGGTCTGGACTGCAGGCCACTTTAGCAGCTGGACTCTTTTACTACTGAGTCATGCTGTTGCCTCTACTTTTAGAATTTCACACTGTCTGTTCAAGCCACATAATTTGTACTACTGTACTCCGACTATAGTCAGAACGTAACCAGTGAATAAAGAGCAGGACAAATACTGATCTATAGTATAAATCTCACCTGGTTGAGGAATGTAAGATATGGCACCTGGAATGAGATAAAACACAACATGAAGAAGTGAAACTTTCCAGAATTATCTCAAAACGTGTTCAATATTTGTGTACAAACCAATATTTTGAGTCCTCTGCTTCCACATGAGCCACTGCTGTGGTATGGTATCCTACAGGAACAGACACCAGAAGATTTGTGTCACACCTGAACGATGAACTGTTAAATTCTCAATCATCCACTCAAAGATCCCAGTGTATGATTTAGAACATTGACTCCTACTTTATCTGGACGCTGTAGCGTTAAAGTCCACATGACCAGCTCCATAGCAGTCACCAGATTGGGCACACGTCCCCAACGCCAGGCTGACTGCAGGTCGTCCAGAACCTTTGCCACAGGTTCACCAGGCCACACGCTTTGCTGCAGGATGATCAACGAGTTTTCAACGTCTGCATTGAACAGACAGGTGAACAAGTGGCAAGAAATGTTATCTAACTGTATGAACTTCTCACCTCAGGCTGAGCTCTCAGGTCCTTCACCCAGTTGAGGATCATAGCCTTGGCCTGCAGCAGGTCCTGCTCATTAATCAAATCAGGCAGTTTGACCTCATCCATCTCTGGCCAGCCATCAGTTTGCATTGGCCTCTTCTGCAGACAGAAAAATAAAACTCTTCAGTAATTAAACTTCTCCATACCTTCAGTAAGTATATGTTCTGCTTTATGCTTTCTTGTAGAAAATTCAGCACCTTGATCTCAAGCATAGTGGACCACTGAAGGATGAAAACCCTGCAAAGAGGGGTTGGCCAGGTGTCTTCCAGGTTCCAGATGTGTTCTAGCACTGCCGACTTCTGCAGAGGCAAAACAGAGCGGGAAACATTAAATTCAATTCAGTTTATTTACATACCGCCAATTAACAACAAAAGCCATTTCAAGACACTGCACAGTGTTTCAGGTTTCAGACCTTACAGAATTTAACAATACAACATATACGGAATTATATACAAAACCCAACAAATCCCCCTCGAGCAGCACTAGTAGACAGTGGAGAGAATAAACTCCCTTTAACAGAAGAAACCTCCAGCAAAACCAGGCTCAGAGTGGGTGGCCATCTGCCTCAACTGGTTGGGGTGAGTGAAGAGAAAGAGAGAAAGCAACAAGACACAAAACAATAGCAAGAGGCAATAACAAAACACTTGGGCAGGTTGGATGAGTCAGAAACTGCACACCAGGAACATACAGGATACCCGCAGATGAGGGGGTGACATGCAGTGGTGGCGTATGAGTAGATGGAGAGTAGCATAACTAAGAGATGGTTCAGGGTCATCTGAACCAGCTCTGACTATAAGCGTTATCAAAAAGGAAAGTTTTAAGCCCCGTTTAAAAGCAGAGAAAATGGATTTGGTGAAGGTAGAAAGTGAGGATGACTATGATACTGTTTAATATCTGGTGCCATTGGAAATAATGAGAAAAACATTTCTGTTTATAACCTGCAGGTGTATATAATGTGCCCAGTCTAGAGGTTTTACCTGGCACACTCGGCTTATGTCTCTAGCCAGATCCACAACAAACAGCTGATCCTCATCCAGAGGCTCCCCCCTCTCCTTCTTTGCTCTCTTGTGTGATTCCTGTGAGAAAAGGGAGGCAAAACTGCATTTAAAGGTTCACAAGTGCATTAGAAAGTAATAAGGTCAAAGTAGAAAGGAGGTGGCCACTCAGCCTGATCAAAATGCACATTGTAGCTTTGTTCTTGTCAGCAGAAAAGAGAAAAACATCCCTCCCTTTCTCCTCTGCCTGGATTCACCAACAACTAAGCGCTGTGTTAAATTAAATAAATAAAATGTTGTCACCTTACACAAAAACCATTTTACCAAATCGTGATACCTTTATCTTCGCTGTTAGGTTTTTGGCCGGCTCCACAATAAAGTGAAAACACTGCATCATCTTGGCTGGTTTGGGTCCTAGAGTGAAAAAGACAAAGAGCACGACTTATTCACCAGCAAAATATCAACACAGTTTTACGTGGCTATATTTAAGATTAAAACTGGGGCAAGCTTTTCTGTGACAAGCCAAACATCTCATGCATGTACCTTAAAACCAGATACCACTGCGATTTAAGACTTTTACCTACAGTAACTTTGAAGGAGACGGCCTCTGAACTGGAACCCTGCTACTGTTTACTTTCAAAACACCAGCATGTCATAATGTAGCTCATAATGGAAAATTCACACGGCCATTCAGAAAACATAAGATTTGAGTATAATCACAACAGCTCATTAAAAGGTTACGTCCTTGACAGACCTTTCCCAAACAGATAAATGATCCACTAACCAGGTTAACAGAGAGACTGAAGTGATCATTAACTGAAGCACAATCAAGCAAAAAACATGACCAGTCGTGCGTGCGTCCAGTGCACAGCCTCACTGTGCCCTTGGTTAATCTTCCCGTTTCTGTTTTCCTGCTTCATACTTATTTGTGCCATCGTCTCCATCATCATCTGCAGAATGAAATACCTGCAGCTTAAACAGGTTTTGGTGCTGAGGGTGATGCAGACGAATGCGCCGGCATGTGAATCTGCACATTAATGCCATTTCATCCCATGTAATTCTAGTGTGTTGATCTACACTTTCACCATGAGCATTGCTGATTAGGTTAGGAGCAGTGGAGCTAATCTGACTAATAATAAAAAAAAATTATTTGCCCCACATCAGCTGCAGCATTCAGGTAGCTGCATTTATAAGCAAATGTTGCTCACAGATACTAAGCAGAAGGCTAGAAAGTTATATTTGCATATATTAGTTGACCAGATTTTGGAATTGCATGTGCCGAAAAGAAGCTACATAAAAGGGGGGAGAGGAAATGATTTATTCCGTCGTGGGAAAACATGACCATGCAGCTTTTCTGTCTGAGCGACCTGGTTAGAGGCCAGCTGATGACTGCGCATGAGGTAAACACACATCCGCCGTGTGACTTTGCGGCAAATCTGCATCATAAGTGTGATCAGGCTATTAATACACATTACAAACTGAGTTATACACAGATATGCATGTTGCTGAATGACAAAAGTCGTACATATTTCCTGGTAATGTCGTGCAACTTGTCCCTGCCGTGCGCCCTACAACATACAGGACAGATAATCAATCACAACGCCTTACCTTTCTCCTCAGATGTTTGGTGAAGAAGTTTCTTTACGCCTCTTGTTCGGGCAGCGAGCAGCAATCCGGGGCAGAAAGTGTCTGGTCTGTTTGCTGCAGTGTCTGACCTTGTTTACATACCAAACTGCTCGGGCAGCTTCGGGTTTTTCCGGCAGTGACGACGGCGACTCTCCGGCGGACGAGGCACGTATCCCTGTTTGTAAAGTAATGACGCAAACTTTTACGTTTTGATATTCCAGTGATTTCTGTGTATACTTACTGTAATACTCACACTGTGGTATTTGTATTTTATACTTGTGCTTTAATACTTACTGCCTTTTAATTTACAGTCCATGTTCCTACTCCATATTAATCTGGCAGCTCTAGTTATATATATAATATAATATATAATGGAGGGAAACTTTCTGTTTATACATTTATGAATATGTATCAGCAATGAGTAATAATACAACAACGTGCAATGCACAATTAATGCTTCTAAAAAACTAAAAGATGTTTTCATTGCAGGACTAAATTTTTACAAATTTGTATTGCAAAGGATCAGAATACTTCCACCACTGCTCGTTATAGTAACTTCATACCAACAATATTGAACAGATTACTGTAATTTAAATTTATTTAAAATATTTTACACCCTCCATTGCACCCATGAGCCTGAATTTCCCTGCGAGATGTTGTATACATTAAAAGATGATGAGGATCATATGAGACCATGGTCTAATGAGAAAGCTTCTTTTTTATGTTTTGTCTTAACTGAAGTTGTATTTTTATTTATATTTTTGTTTTTGCCTGACAAATGAATGTCTGCAAAAAAAAATCAGTAGGTGTAATTTATCTTTAAACATTAACATCAATCTATAGGAGATGTTTACAGTATGTGGAAAATGTGTTAGGTCAATAAGTAACTTAAATAAGAATTGTGAGTAATCTTGTTCTTTTTATTCATATTTTATAATTTATGATATTATTGAATGTGTTTCTGAATAATTACTATATCAACGGGAAAAACAAATTCAAGAGCCAGAATGTATTTATAAGTGTATACACACTGTATATGCATGGAAATGTCACTCTGCTACTTCAACTGGACACTAGATGTCAAAGGTCAAAATCTCTGAAGAATAAATTAGTTAAGAATCAGTTGTTGTTGTAACAAAACAATAAAAGTGTTTATTACATTTGTTTTCAGAGAGAGAAAAATGAGGAGTCACTCATTTGTCGGCAATAAATACAGTGAGAAGACAATGTGAGGACAGCAACACTTTGCATGTGTATGTGACAGGTTGGGGACAGTAACTCAAGAAAAGCAACAAGTCTCGACAAGAAACTTATTACTACTTTTTTTCTGCCCTGGATTGAAAAGAAAAAAAATATAAAGGAGAAGGAGAAGTCATGAAATCACAAATCATCATAAAACTGATGCAAAGAGGATAAAAAACATTCAGCAAACCTTTTACATAAGTTCTGATACATGTCTTAATATAACTTCATGAAAGGCACTTTCATTAGCACCGTTTCAGTGATATCTGCCAAACGGGTCTCTGACACAGTCACAAACAGTGATTAGGTCGGTGGTTAAGGAATAGCAGATTCATACAGTACATCACGCTGCAAAAAAAAAAAAAAAAAAGTTCACTGACAAACTAAAAACTATCAATCAGTAAATAGCAGCTCCCTTTTTGGTATGTTTCAGGACTGTAGTTTGAAAACTCTCCTCTTCCCAGCCCCCTTCAAGATTCAGCCACCTCAGTAAATGTTCATTTCCAGTGGTTCTCTTATGTGCAGCGTTTTTTGACATTCACATGTGCCAGTGCGTGCAGCTCCTCCCACATAAACTCAGTCTTGAGGTATCTGAACAAGCTTGTGTGAAGGATCCCATCATGCTCAGTCTTTAATCCCTATAGTCTGCGCGTCACTTCATCTGTATGTAGTCTATCGAGTTTCTTTTACAACGATCCAACAGACTGAAAAGCAGATCCACATCACACGGGTAGAACTGTGCTGTTGGTATCACAGGCGGCTGGATGACGTGCGTTGGTCTGAATGTCGAGCCCCGCGTTGGTGTAGATGCTCTGATGAGGAGAAATATCCAAACCAGATGAGAGGATGTTGTACGGCAGCACCATGGAGTGGCGGATACTTTCTTCATATGTTGGAGGAGGCTGTAGGAAAAATAGAAACATGACATGATTAAAAATATATGTTAAATGCAAAGTGTTGTTCACCCTACAGTGAAGCTTCCCATGCCTCTTTACGGCCTTTAAGCTCATTGTTTTGGTTTTCACACCTGCAACATAACTGTTTTAATTTGGTCTCACTCTAGTTATTGACCAAACTTCTTTAGCTTTAATCGATTTCACTTTGCTGATATGATAGAAAGGAAGACAGAGCCAAAAGTAGAGTGATTGTTTAACAAGAGAATCTTTCAGCAGAAACGTCCTTGTACACTGCACACGCATGCTGGTGGCGGCATTCAGAAAATGACACATATATAACACATAACAACACCGAACACCACCTTTGGCCACACTCTGCATCAGCACACGTGCAGCTGTGGAGCTTGGTTCATAAAAGCTGGGTGCCTTTTACAATAATGTTTATACAGCGCTGTGAAAAAGTCTTTGCCCTGTTCCCGATTATTTGTTTTATTGCATATTTGTCACACAGAAATGATTCAGATAATCAAACACGTTTTAACATTGCACAAAGATAACCCAGGTAAATACAAAATTTAAAAAAAGACTCATTGCCAGTCATCGCAAACACAGATACAAACATCTACAAGTTTTTAGGTTTAGAGGTCAATTAATTTTTATGGGGCCAGGCAGGTTTGGATTTCTTTTTTTTTGAATGAAATCATCATTTAAAACACTGCAATTTTACTTGGGTTATCTTTATGCTTCATTAATATTTGTTTGATGACCGGATTCATTTAAATATGACAAATATGCAAAATTTAAAATCGTACTTTTTCCCAGCACAGAGAGTACTGTACTGTAGTACTGTGAATATTCAATCCAGTACTGTTGGGCTGCTCTCAAGTGGTAAAAAACAATACTGCAGAAGACATGTTGATAAGCCTGATTTATTAGCAATAATTTGGAGTTATGTCTGGTCACTCATGGTGAATTTAATCAGTTGTCTTTCTCTTAGCCCTGTTGTTGGACTGTACAAACTCATGGGAAAATATCTGGCTCTTTAGCTGTTATTGCTCCATGATAACTGTGTTTGCATGGTTACTGTCCATATATACACGAAGCCAATCCGTTTTAAGATTTCTCCTTTGTTGTTAAATAAGAAATCTGTGCTTTTATTCAGTAGTTCAAGCGGTTAATGGATAGTCAGAGGGTCAAAATGGAAACAATCCTTCCTGTTCGGACAATGTGACAGCAAACAAACAACAAGATTACAAAGGCAGATGACAACAGTTCAGAGACTATAGTCTGGTGCCAGTGAAAGCTCCACAGTACCGCACACCACCCTTTACAGCAGAAAAGTTGAGCTTTAATCAGATGATGCCTTTCAAGTGGACGAGCAAACAATGAGATGAGTGGAAACGAGAATCAAAAACCAAAAGCTATGTACAGTAGTTATGCATGAAGGCAAAAACTATTCAGGTCATCTAAAGAGTAACCAGAGTACAGTAGTATTACTATTATTACTGAGTACTCAGTACTGACTACTGAACTGCTGTGTACGTATGTGTGCACGACACTGTGGTACACACTGAAATATAGGGTTCCTTATGTAGGCTGATAAATGCCATTGTGAGTGTTTGATAGTGAACATCAGTATAGTGAAAATCAATATAAAGCTCAGTGAAGCGAGCTGGCGAATCTTTGTGCATTAATTACCATAAGCAACCCCTTTAACAATGTAACGCATTGTCATGTGATACGTTATTACAAAAATGATACATATATATTTTTTGCTAATGTAAGAAAGAGCTAATCAAATTGTATTTACTTCTCTAATTAATCTGGCTCCACATCAGCTGCCTGTAACATCCGGTGCATTATCTTCTGATCACATATGGCAGATTCACACACCCAACACTGAATTCTCTTATCTTTTAATTGCTTGGGGACCCGCTGGCGACAAGGGCAACCCTACAACTCTGCCCTTGTCTCAAGACACCCTCCACACACACACTAGGTCACAGAGTTTTACTACTATCCTGCCTCAGGCCAGACGATGTCAGTGTGAAATGAAGGACCCGTCATTTATACTCCGCTAGTAGAAAACAGGGAGCGTTTTCAATAACTTTTTGCGATTGCGTGCATGAGAGACGCAGTCATGCTAGGGACTGTTTAATTAAGGAAAAGCAGGGAGGTCAAAGAAGACAAAAACAACACAAAGCAGTATTTCCCAAGCACTGTTTGCACTCAGGATCCAGGCTTTAATTGTGTTTGATGTTCCTTTTTCTCATTACGTTGTTTGCTCAAGCGTTGTGCAAGTCAAAAGCTCAGCGAAAGATCAACACAGTGAAACCTTGAAACACGACCGCAAGCACGATTCAGTAGCGAGTATTAGATGCGCTGATGGTGCACCCTGTTTACTGCATTCTAATGTTTGAGCAAGATCTTGTTACAATATTGTATGACAATGTGATCATAGCACAAAGAGCCTGCTTCTTATCTTCAATCACTGTGAAACTACAGATTTGAGTTCACATGAGCACTCTCTGAAACTTCTTTGAAACTATAACGGGGTACAGCATCTGAGATACTCCATTGTACAAGCATGTGGGACTGTATCAATTGCTGTGACACAGTCTTAATCCCTAAATTAGCCCACCTCAGTCACAATGGGTCCATTGAGCCCGAAGCGGTCTGCAATCATCATGTGGATCTGCCTCTGGCGGTCCTTCTTTCGGACGCTCTCGTAGGAGGGGAGCCTCGGCAGGGGTGGCTCCAGTGTGGGTAAGCTGTAGCTGGAGGGCAGGCCCACGAAGAACAGCTGACCTGCCTGCTGAGACACACAGGCAAAAACACAAGGGGACAGTCATGAGGGCCGGGAAACAGAAGCTCTCATGTGAAGCAGATTTATAGATAATGGCCCAAATAAAGTGCATCAGTGATTCCCTCTCAGTTAAAAAGCCAGTAAGCTGCAGTCACGTCAGAGGTGAGACCTGCCTAATCAACCCTTTGTTCTGTACCGTAACAGGGAACTGAGAGTGTATCATTGCCTGCAGCAACAGCAGAAGATCTCACCTGAGTGTTGTTGTCGTTCATGTCACTTGACACATGGCTGGTGTGAGTCTGCTCTAGACAAGGAGGTCCCACCAGTGTTTGTCTGCTGCTGTAGTACTGAGGAGGAGCGTCCTGTAAAACAAGCAGTAATGAAAGTGTCTCAGAGAGCTCGGCCTCGTTTCTATTAAAAGAATTTATTAGTTCCTATTTAAACTTGGTGGTCTGCGCCATGGATCACTGCTGATGTGTCTGCAATTAGTCAAAAATTCACTCATTTCAGCCCAATTGACCGATTTTCATGCCTTGTTTAATCACTGTAGATGCTGGCTGGTTTAGCAATACCATAAATTATCCAATCAATAAGACAACAACTCTCTGATTTCCGCTCCTTCCAGTCCCACCCCCTCTAAAACAAGACCCGTCAGTGTCTCCTGTATGAGGTGTAGGAATCCTTAAAAAGGCCACCAGGAAAACTAAGTAATTGCCTTGAGTCTAAATGAGCCTCCTTTGTGTGGAGAACAATGCAATGTCCTACTGTGTCATCAGGGTCCCTTGGCAACAAATCACACACTGAGGTCTTTTCAGTGTCTCTGTGGTCCCCTTGTAACTAGCAGGTACGTCTTAACGAGCACACTCCAATACACATAATTGCTTTCTGTGTCATTTGGGCTGGAATTACAACAAAGTCAATTTGTTGCCTGACTCATGAGATTTAAATCCAGAATGAGGATAAAGATGCCAGGACAATATTTGCTCCTAACACTAAAAAAGATCTTTTTGAAATGATGCTATGATTTGGAATCAACAGAAGTGGGAGGCGACTACGTAATAATGCTGAGCAGCATTACACGTTCAGATTTATGATTTTCTCAGGCCTCATTAAATCGCTCACACTTTGAGTGACGCACTCTAACGACCTTTGCCATAACCCTTACATCATTTCAGAGAGACGCCGCCTAAAAGGTGATGTCAAAGGTCACTTTCCCCTCGCCGGTTTGTACTTTTAAGAAGAAAAGAAGAAAAAGTCCTCTAGAAGGAGAGAAAAAGGGAAAGCCCTCCTTTTGTCTCCCGTCACTGATTCAGCCAGTGTGAAAAAGCACAACCGTGTAAAATCAGTGTTGAAGTCGGGGGAGGACCCCAGCGGCAGTGTGCCTTTTTCACCGCCACAACCTAAAGGAGAGCCATTGTCCCGCTTGTGTCCCCAACACCCACAGTGGGGTCTGTCCACTATTCATGGTGCAAACTGAAGCAGGGAAAGGTATGTGACTATGAAGTTGAAGACATGACAAGTCCCACAAGATAACAATGAAAGAGTG
>OMLM01002162.1:27185-39867 GCA_900302695.1 Helostoma temminkii | reverse complement strand
GCTCCAAGCTTTAGTTTCTGTGCTTTTCTCACCTCAAACTGAAATTAAAATTCAGGAAAAAATCTGTGACAGCTCTGAAGTATATTAAATATCACATGGCAAATGAAAATATGCCCTGAAGGTACAATGATGGTTGAGATTATTTGTTTACAATGTGTCATGTGCAGTTTGCTGTGCTGACGTGACAGTCTTATCAGCTACACCATGTGTGGATACAACTATAACTAGAGGTCAGCATGGCCAGTTTGTACCAGTGAGACGCTCTGTTAGTTCTGTAAGTGGGTCAACAATTACAGAAACAGTCAAACAGCGTTTCCTGTCTGTTTGAGGCGGGAGGTACGAGTTCTGTCTCTGCAATCTGAAGATAACAACTTCACCCCTGGGACTCACAGAGGTGGGAAACAAGGCAGGAAGGGGAAGCATTTCCTGTTCACATCATCGCCTGCAGCTTCACAGATACACAAGGAGTTATCTTCAGTAGATAAGCAAGACATGTGGTGTTGGATGTGTAAAAAATAAATGAATGATAAGTTGTTGCAAACTCCCTTAAAATAAAAAAAAAATCTACTTCACCTGCTTTCCAGTGTTAGAAACTAATGTGACAATCATATTGGTGCAGAATTAGCATCAATATGCGTATTAAGTGCTAATTCTGTGCAATTTCATCACAGAGACTGAGACACCCGTGCACATTACTGAAGGGAATCTAATTCAACTGAAGCAAATCCAATGTCTGACGATGATCATTTCCAGTTCTAGTCATTTCCCCACAACCATTCAAATTAAACCTCACACTTCACAAGCCCTCCTGAGTATGAACCTTAAAGAAACAGAGCACAACAAAGCACTAAATGTGTTATTTGTTTTTGCTTACCATATCTGCATGTGGCCTCTGATAGGAGCAGACTTTGCAGCAGAGAGGATCCCTGTGGTAGATAATGGACAGCACCGCCACGACAACAACAAAGAACACAAGAGAAGAAACTGTGTGGAAGCAGGAGAGAAGGGAGCTGTTAATCATACGGTTTGAATATGAAAAACTACACAGTGACTCATTTTGAACAGTCACCTTTAAGTGCTCTAGAATATAAGCACTTAAAGGTGTGATTCATCACCTGTGCTCTACCTCTACCTGTCTCTCACAGACAATGAGGTCTGTGAGACTAAAGTACAGAGCTAATTGTGCGGTTTGGGACTTTGTGATAGCTGCTGTCTTGGAATATGAAAATAAAATCTAGTGCAGACCCCATCATGCTGCTGCCATGTGGTTATTTTAAGCACAAATGCTAAAGAGCAGATAAGTAAAAACTTACATCCTGAGAAATTCAGATGTTAATGATTATGACTCTAAACATATCTTAAAAAAAATGTTAATTTAATATTTATGACAGTTAAACGTTTCTACTCACCAGAAGCAGCGATCACTGTTAACTGATACGATGAGAACAGTGAAGTGGGAAGGGTTGGACTTGCAATGGACGACATTTCTTCTGTATTAACTATTAACGCTCCTTTCAGAAATCCTCATCAATTTATCAGCCTCACCACAAGGGCTCTCATTGTTTTATACCAGAATAAAGACACGGAGATCGGTTCACCTGCTCGTTTCCACTGCCTGTGCACAGTCCACATGCGCTCTGCAAGTTGGATCTCCAACTCTCTCCAGTCGGTAAACACTCCACAGAGTTTATGAGCCCGTGAGGACGCACTGACGCCCTCTCCAACCCGCGTGACGTGAGCTGGACGACAGCAGGTTTATGGATCGGCACAGGCAGCCTCCTTAACACCAGCCCTCATTACTCGGGCTAATTGACATGGATTTTTTTTTTAATTGGTTCGCTTAGAAAATAAATACGCAATGACATTCTTGGCGTTAAAAACACTCCCCAAATGTCTGACTTTTCCGTGCGTAATTCCATCGCCTATAGTCGATAGTCCTGATTGTACTGAGATTATAAAAAGATTTATGTTCAGAGAGTTGCTGCTTCCTACTACTGCTCCTTGTAATTAATGGCATCCAGACTAGTAGGTTAACACACTGGATGCCTGAGCTGGAGTCCCGTTACCCCGGAGACTGTGGGGGTCCCGTCCTGAGATGATTTCTATACAGAGAGCCTAAATGTGGCATTGGTATTCATGGCTGGGAACTATGGGAGGACCTATAGTGAATGTACTTTAACTGGTTTTGGTTAAATCTCAAACATTGCAGATCTGCCACTCAGCTGTGCTATAACCAGAAGCAGCAAGGAAACATTGGTAAAAGAAAAACTGTGGTGGTAAATGCACATTAAGCATTCGCTATTTGAAGAAGAGGTGGAATTTGGACCAACTAATACAAAAGCTGTATTTCCACTACCCATGACATTTCATAGATTACATTGTTTCACACAGTGAGCACTTCCCACATATCTGCTGACCCAGACTTATTCCCACATGTGCAGGAGTTCAAATGCCTAAGATGCCTCATGCTACCATCAAATTTGAAATTGAAATACAGGATAAATCATTAGCAATAAAGTATTCAATACAAGCATGTTACAGGGAAAAGTGCATTTTGCTCAATTACCATTTACATGAGACCAGTACGGGTTTATTAAAGTCTTATCAGTCAGCTCATATCATCAGAAAGCAAAGTCAGAATTTGCTTTTAAAGAGAAACATCCATATGATATGCTCAGATGTTGCCAAGCAGGCAGCTAATCCAGCAGAACTCTGACACAAGAAAGACTCTCTAATAGCAGTAATGTTAAGTTTTACACTGGGTTTACCTGGAAGATACAAATTTATTTAGAATTCCTGGACTCTGCCCTCACCTGAGATATATCTTCCAGCTTTAGAACATCCCTGATCCAGCTATCTTGAAAAAGAAGTTGGTCAGGGGGGCTTGAGGACTGGGTTTGGGAGCCACTAGCCTCTAGTAGTGCAACAAAAAACACTCACATGAGTTTTACACTCATAAGTCACCTGCACCTGCACCTGCACAATTTAATGCAATCCAATACAGGAGGTCTGCTGCTAATTCTACTTTTACAAAGTTATAATTTCTCAGTGTTTCAGTTGAAACTGTTACAAAGGTGATATTTCTACTATGTGCTTATTACAGAGGTCATAGTGGGAGTGGAGCAGAACTGGAATCCTGAACCTCTTCAGACTTTACCCAGGTGAGCTGCATGTGATAACGTGAACGTGATGTCCATGTGAGCCCAGGTGCAAACACAGCAGGTATCTGTCAGGAGTATTCGCTGGTGTGGTATCTTGCTTCTCTCCTTCAGGGCTCACATACATAACACATTGTTTCTAATCATGTGATTGGCTCTGCTTCAATATGCTGTAAAAAAACTGTACTTTTTGTGTTATGTCGTGCCTCCTTCAAACTCTACCCATGAACCCCCCCACTGAAACAAAACTGACTATTTCCCAGGGCCATACGTCCTCTTACCCAGTGTTTCTCCTGCTGTGTGCAGCATGTGTGAAAGCACAAGTCCGTTCAGTGTCCAGACCTGATTATTTGGAGAAAACCCCAAAATAGTCCAGAGTTCCTAAGTGACAACGTCTCACTTATCTGGTCGAACCTTCAAGGTATCCTGGCAGTGGCACATTTCCAACTCTCACAGCCTCTCTACTGGTGTGCCGCAGGGCTCGGTTCTTGATCCTTTTCTTTTTTCAATCTGTACTATATCTCTGGGTTCTATCATCCGCTCACATGGCTTTTCCCATCATTGCCATGCTGACGGCACACAGCTCTTCCTGTCCTTTCCACCAGATGACTCAACTGTCTCAACACGCATCACTGCCTGCCTGTCTAACATCTCTGCTTGGATGAGGGAAAGACACCTGCAGCTCAAGACTGAAGTTCTAGTCTTCCCAGCAGGACCGTCAATACACCACAACATCAGCATCAGCACTGGGTCTTCAGTGATTGTACAGTCTGAAACTCTTTCAGAAACCTGGAACTGAGCTTTACTGACCACATCTCCTCTGACTCTAAGGCAGATTTGCCCTCTACAAAATCTGACGCTGGTCATATCCCATCTCAACCACTGCAGTGCCCTGTTGACGGGGTTACCATCATGTACAATCAAATCACACCCCTCCTCACATGTCTAGACAGGCTTCCCGTAGCTGCCCGCATCAGGTTCAAAGCTCTGACTCTTGCCTACAGAGTGTTCAACTCAGCTGCACCTCATCCAGGCTTACAATCCCTTCCGCCCACTGCCAACGAACGGCATCTGGTGGTCCCAATACAAAACAAAAGATCCAGTGCAAAGCTCGATGGTGGAATAAGCTACCGAACTCTGCACGGTCAGCAGCCTCACTCCCAGGATCCAAAACACCACAAAAAATGCTTACTTTAAACAAAAGTTGCTATTTTTCTTGCCTGGTACCTCACTTGAGATGAGATGGCCGAAACATCTGAATCACCTATGTTGGTAGTAGTAATATAAAAATATTGTAACTGTAATAAAACATTTTAAAGCATCAGAGCCATCAGGGGCACCATGTCACACCCAAGGCCCCAAAACGTCCGGAAACGGCCCTGAGGTAGCGACAGCAGCAGATAATTCTGCAAACTGTTATTTTTTTTTTAGATAAAAATACAAACAACGATCCATAAAATATCCAAACATAAAATAATAAACGAATTATAATAATATAATAAACTTTCAGCAACCTGAGTACGTGTGCGCGCAGCTCTGAATGCGCGATCCCGGCCAGCCGGAGTCGGAAAAATGGTGGCCAGCGCTCGAGTGCAGAAGCTGCTCCGACGGTACAAACTAGCGATCGCCGCCGCGTTAACTATCCTCCTGATCCAAGGGCTCGTAGTATGGAGTCTGAGAAGTCTGGAGGAAGGCGAGGCAGAGGTGAGAAACGGTCCCTGCGTGTTTTTCTGCCATGACAGCCATTCTTGTGCGGGTTTAATCTGTGAGCTAGCCGTTGCCGCTTAGCTCCAGCTCACTGTGTTGTGATTCGGTAGCGTTAGCCGATGCTAAGCTAAGTTAGCAGTTGGAGGTACAGCGCTGCTCCGACCCTGTGTGTCTGCCTGCCTGTGTGTCACTGACCATAGTGCCAGGAACAAGTGCCCGGTGTTACACGCTCATAACTGCGACACTTCTGATTCAAATCGGGCGATTTAAATGTAGTTTTAATTGATTAAAAGGCAGCAGCGGCGCTCGGTCTGCTGGTTATCAGCGCATTTCGTGTGAAGTCACTCAGATTGTGAGGAAATGTAAAGATGGGCACACGAAGGGAGCAGACAAACCCTCACTACGTGTAAAGTGGTGTAACTTTGTGGGAGCATGTGAAAACACCCCGTCATGAGGCTAAACCGCTTCATACAGATGTCTCTGGACATACAGCTCGACTTTTCTTTATCTTCTCCTTATTATTATTATTATTATTATCCAGCAGTGACTTTGTCTGTTGGGCTTCACCAACCACTGCCAGAGAGTTTTCCCTGCCACATACCACTATTTCTTAGCCACCGTGAGAGTTTTACCTCTGTGTCTCCTCGCACACCTGGAGCACACTACCCCGGGGGCAGTACCTGCTCCCTGTTACAAAGGTAAGGTGAGCTGTTAACAGATGTGACCTGTGGAGGTCTGTGCAGGAATAGTTTCTCCAGACACACCGATACAAGCTGAAACCTGAGGTTGGAAACGTGGCATCTCTCCATCTAAGGTGACAAGCATGGAGGGTGTATAATATTCCTCCCAGCGTGGATACGCTGCAGATCTGTGTGTGGAAGGTGTGAAGCAGGCAGGAGATGTAACAGTGGCGTCAGAGGGGGAAGTTAGACCCTCTCCTCAGATGGGGCTAAAGATGGATTATAAATCAGTGCCCCTCACTGTGTCGACCAAGGAGATTATTGCTTGCGGTCGGCTTCAGTTTAAACCATAAGCTAATCAGTAAACCGAGATCTTAATTCTCACATGCCTGCATCATCGTCATTCTGCCGCACCAGCCGAGGTGAATTCACTTCCTCCGTGTGCATTTAAATAAAACATTGTGACAAATGGGGTGTGTGTGAACCGTGATGTTCCCTTTGACTTCTGTCGCCTGGTTGCTTTATAAGCCTTCAGGCTTCCTGCTGCGTGTCAGGTGTATTCAAGCCTGAACATGTTTTAGCAACGAGAAATGTCTGTAGAGGATTGTGATTTACTGTAAAACCTTCAAAGAAGCAGAAGTACACACATATGTGCTATTTGGTGCCCGGTGCCTGGATGCAGTAGCTCTTCAACCAACTGCAGACCTGCACATTTAGTTCGCTTTAATCCGGTTCCAGTTGAGAACAGGTCTCCTTCATCCACTCTGATTTAGGGAAATGTGATACTGCTGTTTGGTGCACATGTCAGCGTTACATGCAACTGTGTAACTGTGTTGGCAGATATCTGTAGGAATGTCAGCACACGCGCTTACGGAGGCAGAATCAAATGTCAAGCCCAAGAATGTGTTTTACTCATCACTTCACCCCTGAACAGTGTATGTCAAGTCGGGGAGGTTCACCAGTGTAGGCAACGTGAGCGAGAGTAGCAGGATTCCTCGGTGCTCTGCATTAACTTGCATCTGCTCTAATCGGTGGCTTCGATGTGCAGGCGTGAGCACAGCCACGTGCATCACATTAAAAGAGGAGAAGAGTGTTTTGAGGAGAGAAGAAGCCGATTCTGTCATCAGCCTCCGCTTGCTTGTGTTCTCCTACGGAGCAGAGCGCTCTCCCGCTTCAGCAGATGGCGACGCCGATATGGTTTCACTCAACTTTAATTGGAAAGTAAAGAGGCTGCCTCGCTTCCCTTTGAATCAATGCGTTTTTTGACACGATGGTGTTAATTAAAAGCTGCGAAAATGAGCGATAAGGAAAATTGAAACGTTAGCCCTGCTGCAGACTAAAAGAGAGTTTACTCTTTATCGACGTAAGATGACAGCAGGCCAAGATGATTTTGCAGCTACGAGCCACCGTAGGAAGACGGTATACCACCACTGTCTCAGTTCCCCCAAAAAATGACCAGTTGCAACAGTTTGTGTCTGAGCCAAACTAAAAGAAGAACAGACGTTTCACAGAAATGAAAGTGGTAGACAGAATTAGAGGAAGACTCTGCTGTTAAACACTTGGCAGTTGAACGGTTCACACTTCCAACACAAAGTGATTATGTGCACATAAAAACAAGTTTATTCCGAGAAGTCAGATTTAGGCAGAAATCACACTGCAGTAGCAAACTGATTCCAACATTTCTTTGGTTTTACTAATTACAGGAGCCAGTTTAGTTGTACTTTAGGTTTGATACTTTTAAATACAGGGTTACTGCTGCTGACACTTTATGGGTTCCTCGTCTAGATGATGTTTAGGACACGGGTTTCTACAGAAAGCTGACAATAACCAGGTTACTTAAGTGCATGCTCGCGCTGCAAAGGCTGGTATGGGCTTCACAAAGCCTCTCACTGTAATGGGTTTGAGAGTGTAGTTGGCAATCGGTCCCAAAACTCTGCTGTATTTGTTGGCAGCTGGTTTATTGGCAGTGCATTATCTGGCTCGTTGTCCTACTGCGCAGCTCCGGTCCTTCTCCTGTTCCCATCGTCTGTGGGCTGTCGGCATGGGAAGAGCGAGCACACATTCTGCCACATCGTCCGACAGAGGCAGAGAGCTTTCTGCCCACTCACTGTTCTTCTTTCGCTTCTCCAAGTGTGTATTTTGAAGGGCTCTTTGTGTGATCCAGTAATCTAGTGTGCCAAAGCTGTGATGCTGTTTGGCTAGAAGATTTAAAAGTGGCTTAAGTCCTAGTTGTTTTTTTTAAAGCCTGCCATTTTTGGAGGTGTGATTTGTGCTGCAGTAAAAGTCTCTATATTCCTGCTTTGAAACTTTGTATTTGGAAAAACACCAACTTCAAAATATTTTTATGTTTGTGAAATGAAAGCACAATATCTGGGCCATTTAAACTTTTATTTAACCACCAAATTGTGGCAAAAACTCCTTCAGGAACGTTACAGCCAAAAAACTTCTAAGAGGATCAAGTCTTGGCTTGGGGGAGTTTTTGTCAGAGGGTGGTTTCAGCAGGCAAATATCACATGTAGACCAGAAGTCATAACGATACCTTGCTATTTTGAAGATTTATTGATCATAATATGGGAAAAAACATAATACACATGCTGTATCTCTGCCTTTATATGAACAGAGCTTTAGTCTGGGACCTGCACTGAGTTTTATGATTCCAACTGTTGGAATTGTTGTTAATTGTTTACTGTATAATTAAGTTAAATTACTCACAGGATAACTATGAGTACTTCGGGCACATCAGTGTTTACTTATATTTTCAATACACAACCGCTTAAATACATATGTGCCATTACTGTTTTGCTGTTCCTCACACGCATGGCAGCTGTGTCTGATATGTAACCTCCTTTATGTCTCATGCACAAGCTCAGTTTCATATTTGTAAGAAAGGTATGTGAATATGTGACCTACATGTTCATGCGTGTGCATTTTTCAGGCAGTTTTTACCGGAGAGTGCAGACAGTTTGTTGAGTGTATCGCTGGATTCATTATGTGTCTTTGGGTGTTTGTGTGACTGTTTTTTTTTTTGCACATTAGTTCCACAAAAAGGCAGAAGCTCACCTAAAAATAGCCAGGATTAGAGAAATGAGGAAAACAAAGCCAAGTAAACACGCTTTTCCTCTGGGGCTCTTTCTGCTTATGTCTTAGTGGAGGTCTTTGTTTTGTTTTTGTTATTCTTGGTGTATGAATCAACATCTCTTTGTGTCTGGACTTAAATGTGTTTTAAACCATTTCTTCCTCTGCTGTCTCTCCTTAGAGAAAAACAAGACGGTCTAAGCTGCCTGACCACAACAACCAAAACGCCAAGAGAGACTCCACACTTTGGGATACACAAAACTCGTTGTCGGGGAGGAACAGGGGCAGATGGAGCGGGGGAACCGGCCGCCGTGGAGGAAAGCCCAGCATCAGGTTGAAGACTCCCCAGGAGCGAGGGAACTTGGGGGCTGCAGTAGACTTTGCAGCCCTTCATGATTTGTCCAGCAGTCGTAACTTCAGTGAGAGTCGTGGCGGGGCAGATGTGGCGGTCAAGTTACCTGCTACTGCCCTACCAGGGGAGCCGGGCAGCGTGGACCACCAAGCCCCCGGCAGTGACTTTGTGCCTAAATGTGAGATCATAGGCAAGGACGCTCTGTCTGCCCTCCATCGTGCCAGATCACAGCAGTGTCAACAGGAGATCACCAACATCGTATGTCAGCATCAGGCTGGGCAGCTCATGCCAGACGCTCTTCCTCAGTTCTGCCCCCAGATCGGTGAGAACCTGTTAAAGTTTGCACAGATGGGGTGAAAAAGGTGCATGCAGTCAACACTGAGAATTGTGACCATGTATTAATCAAACTCTACTCACATTTGTTGCATGCAGAGCAGCAGTTGCAGCATTTAGCAAGACCTATAAAACATTTTTAAATAATAAGTTTTAAAAGTCTGTATAGTTGTGAGAATTAATTTCACAGTGTATTTTTTTTTTCCACATAAACCTGCTTTCATTTGAAAATATTGGGTTTTACTCTCTAAATGAATCAAAAGATTTTTGCGACCAAAATCTGCAACAGTACATGGTCATAAATATATATCTTCATGTGTGTATCAGCATCACTGACTTACACCAGGGGTGGGTGTCACAGACAGCCAGTCAGATTGCATGCATCTCTGATTTTATATGTAGTGAACTTGTGCTTAGCTACAATACTACACAAGTGTAGTACAGTGTAGGGGAGCACTGGGGCAAAAAGGCTCAACCCACGCTTCTGGCTTGGTTGTGTGTTTCACAGTTGGCAGCGTTTCTGTGTGGGAAGCTTGTTAGAGGGAAAATAAATACAAAATATGAACCTTTTTCCATTTTCTACACAGACATAAACCTGTTATGTTCCCTACTGAAATTTTATATCAGCCTTTTGCCTCTATAATATATTCTTCGAAGCTTTCCTGATGTTTTTATTCTTGTTCACCAGGTGTGTCAAACCCAGTCCAGGCTGTGGGTGAGCTGGAAAACAGCCTGTCCAAAGTGGAGAACCCGGTCAGGGTGGCTTTTGTTCTGATGGTACACGGTCGTGCCGTACGGCAGCTGAAACGCCTCATCAAAGCCATATACCACCGTGATCACTACTACTACATCCATGTGGACAAGGTAATGACAGGTTCTTACTATCATACATCCTCATGCCGCATCCTGGTGACGCAGATATACTGAATCATTCATTCATGTCTAAACAGTGTATTTGGCTCCTTGCTTGGTGCTGACTACGCTGAGCTCACACAGGTCTTCTTGCATTATGAAGGTTAAATTTATCCCACGGGTGTCACAGTGTGGTAAAAGGGATTAGCCTGGATAAAGTAAAGTGTGGTTATTCATAGGTGCTGGATTTAGTGGAAACGTCTATCGTGTGCAGCTGGAAGGAATAAGACACATGTGATGCCAAAGCAGGGACCTCAGGTGTATTAAGCACAGACAGCAGAAGAGTAGGAACCTGTCGTCAGTGCACCTGTGCAGCCGGAAAGCTTGTCGAGTCCTGCGGAGCCGCTCTGTTCTGCTGCCAAGGGTCAGTGGCGAGTCTCGCTGGAGGCAGTGATGAATGGGAAAGTCAGTGGGGCAGTCACACCACAGCCACAATCTGAGACACTTTGCCAACCTAAAATCATCCATCTCTGAGGCTAAAAACCAGTTTGAGAGATGAGGCTGTAAAAGAGGTCAGGCTGTACTAGAATCAGTCTACCACCTCCTCTGCATGTGACTTCAGGACTGTCATTCTGTTTCATTTTCTTCTGCTGTTGTTCTCCCCGTACGAGTACAATCAGGAATCTCATGAATACTTGTACAAAATGATTATTTAATACAGGACGGAGTCAGAAGCAAACAGTTTGTGCTTCGCTAACACATTTGGACTTCAAGTCCCTGAACAATTAATTTTCAAGTGTTCTTTCCTCTTGAGTTGCCTATTTATCGCTTCAGAACCTTTACTAGCTTTTTTTTTTTTTTGGGAAACAGGCTGCTTGTTAATTAGAGGGTAATTAATCTAGTTTAGCCCCAACAGAAAATGTGAAAAAAAAACCCAACAGACTTTGGCTTTGTGCAGTCTTCAGCCACTGGAAATGGTCACAGGGCTCACTCTTAGCTATAGCTCTCTCTACTTTTAATGTCTGCATAAAACTGTTTCTTTCTTCTATTCACTTAGATGAGAGTTTGGAGAAAACCTAAGCTTAGTCTTGTTAAATTCCTTTTGCTAATATGCTTTGTTTCTCCATAGTGTTTGCATTATGTTGTGTTAGCTAAATAACTGCCTCTGTAAGAGTGTACATGTAATGTGCAATGAGGAAATGGCATTTGTTGTGAAGAAACCGGATGTTGACCACCACCGATGAAGTATTTTCTAGTAGTTACAAACAAGTCTCTTTCGTGCGGTAACTCATCTAGGTGTTTGTTTCTATCTAGCTGTCACCTATAACCAAGAAATACAATCAACTTACTACAAGGCAAAGATTTTCTATCATCACAATGACCCACAGAGCAAAGCACCATATGGCTGTTGTTCTTCTCAGATTAAATTCTCTTTCAACGTGAGCCAGCTTTGTGCTCTTGTCCCGGCACAGTGGCAGCTGCAGATATGTGGGAACGTTTGCGATGGCGAAAGCACAGGTTTTGACTTTTTTCGCTTTGAAATCCTCCAGCGGTCCGGCTACATGCATCGAGAGGTCCTGCAGATAGCCCAGCAGTTCCCGAACATACGGGCCACGCCCTGGCGGATGGTCACCATCTGGGGAGGTGCCAGCCTGCTGAAGGCCTACCTACGCTGCATGCAGGACCTGCTTTCCATGCTCGACTGGAAGTGGGACTTTTTCATCAATCTCAGCGCCACGGACTTCCCCACCAGGTCAGTCAGTTCCAAACACATAAAATATCTGTGAGAATATTTTCACTGGCTGTATTTAGTCTTTACTGTGGTCACATTGGACTGTAGTTCCACTCAAAATACTTTCTTCTGTGTATTGCTTTAAAGTTTTTAAGTGTTGCACAATCCTTTTAGTTTGCAGTTATTATTCTTGATTGTCTCTTTCGCCTTTATGGCATAACCCTTCACTGCTGTGCGGAGCCTTGTTCTTCCTTCTGACCTAAAATAACTGGCTTTTATGGCAAGCAGTCTGGTAGCAGAATTAAATGTGTTTTGATCACTAAATCACAGAGCTGGCAGTAAATAGTTTTCATTCTTGCTGTTGGTGCAGTTTTTGGATACATTTCTGAGCCTTTCCCAAAGGGTAATAAGTGTGGCCTGCTTGGATTCACACAGGGAGGCATGTGGTTTCCAAATCCTGTCCAAAATATCTAATTTTACTCATGGGTATTCATCCTCACCACAGTGAATTCAGCCTTTTATTCACAATGGTCTAGAAAACCTTTTCTTCCTTTTCTTCCATAACTTAACTCTTCTGTTTCTGTTCCCTCCTTCAGGACCAATGATGAACTGGTGGCATTCTTGTCGCACAACAGAGACAATAACTTCCTCAAGTCACATGGGAGGGAGAATTCCCGGTGAGTATGTGATGTACACAACCTGCTAAAAAACACGGATCTGGTTGGCTTTTTGCTCAGTTAAATCAGACGCATGTTTACATCTCATACGCACTAAAATTGTTCATTTTTTAATA
>OMLM01002162.1:10569-27136 GCA_900302695.1 Helostoma temminkii | reverse complement strand
GCATGCCTTAACTATAGGTTATAAATAAATAATAATAATATAATAAATATATATAATATATAAGGAACAGATGGAGCCACACTAACGTTAGTCAAAAGCCTTGTATTTATGTTTCTTAATGAATAGAAGAGGAATATGAAAAGAAAATTCTGTACCCACACAGGATTAAAACGGCCATGTTGAGTTTCATTTAGTAGGCTTTCCCTACAGCTACACCACTACCAGTCGTGGATAAAGTCAGCCAAAGTATATGGTCAGTTTTTTGGTGATGTGGCCCAGAGTTGTGGGTCACGATGCTTAACCTGACCTCAGTTTTCAACTTCAAAGAGTCTCCCTGTGTCTTTTCCAACTTCTTACCACACACATGTCGCTTGCAGGAAGCCAGATCTGTAATAATACTTTTTTATGACCATGGCTCACTGCACACCAGCTTTGATTTATTTTGAATCATGTCGTGCATGTGCAAAACTCAGTACTAGCAGACGCACTCCACTGGTCAATTTGGTCTCAAACTGCTGGCACCAAAGTTCGCAGTAACTCTAGCGAACGTTAATAAGTCCTAGCAGCAGCTGCTTGTGTCATTACCTGATATGTTGTAAAAGCTTAAAAAGAAACAACAAAATGAGGAGTCAAACGTCATATTTTACAGCAAAAGAATGTTCAGCAAAGTAGCAAAGCAGCTTTCCACATTTCGGCACTACGTACTGGCATTTAGTCTAGCTGCAGAGCCTTGCAGGAACCTAATAACCATGACGATAGTATTGCGTTTGGAGATTAGATTAAAAAATAAACAATGGTTAAGATTGGTATGAACCTTGTGATTTATTTAGGTTTATATGCCAGTCTGTTAAATATGTTTCTTTCCTCATTAATCATATTAAATGTATATTTCAATATTTATCAATCGATCAATATAAAAAATACTGTGATAACAAACTGTTCTGGCAGTCAGTGAAAATATAGTCTGTTTCATAACGTCTTTTTTTCACCCATTTTTTGTAAACCATTTGTAAACCTTTTTTATTCTAGGTTCATTAAGAAGCAGGGACTTGATCGTCTTTTCCACGAGTGTGACAACCACATGTGGCGTCTCGGCGAACGCAGCATCCCAGAAGGCCTGGAGGTCTCAGGTGGCTCTGACTGGTTTGCGCTCACCCGCCGCTTCGTGGAGTATGTCATCAATTCCCGAGATGACCTGGTGTCTGGTCTAAAGCAGTTCTATTCCTACGCCCTGCTCCCTGCAGAGGTAAGTAAGCCTTAGGTGCTCTGTTTATCTCCTGTAGCTGAGACAGACAGTTTGACATACAAGTCTGTGTCAGGCTCGTCCTCCCCTGCCAAGTCAGAAAAGCCCAGCAGCAGAGATAATGTAATACTTTAAGCTTTCAGGCGCAGTTTGCATCAGAGGTGCCAGACGAAAGGAGGGTTCACCAGAGTTTATGTGACTGTGTTTGGTTTAATGTCTCAAAGGAGGAGAGTGGGGTTTGTTAGCTGCTGTGTGGTGCTACAAAATCATGACCTTGTGGCATTGATATCTGCATGTCTTTGACAGTTTATCGCAATACAACACATTTGTTTTATGGCACAGTGCAACTTAAGACTTCCATTTGCTCCTGCTCTTTCCCTCCCAGTCCTTCTTCCACACGGTGCTGGGGAACAGTCATATGTGTGACACCCTGGTGGACAACAACCTCCGTGTAACCAACTGGAATCGCAAGCTGGGCTGTAAATGCCAGTACAAGCACATTGTCGACTGGTGTGGCTGCTCACCCAATGATTTCAAACCACAAGACCTCATCCGGATACAGGTGAGTGCTCCAGGGAGGCGCAGTGTAGAACTGTAACTCAATGTTCGTACATTATGTAATCTGTCTCTTATTCCGTTTTCTCGTTTTTATCTAAGCAACTGAGCCGTCCGACATTCTTTGCCCGGAAATTTGAGTCAACTGTGAACCAGGAGGCCATAGACATCCTGGACACGCACCTGTATGGC
The DNA here is from genome assembly GCA_900302695.1 of Helostoma temminkii. Lineage (NCBI taxonomy): Eukaryota > Metazoa > Chordata > Actinopteri > Anabantiformes > Helostomatidae > Helostoma > Helostoma temminkii. The sequence goes on along the minus strand of OMLM01002162.1, from coordinate 25,146 downwards.
CAGTATGCTCCAGGCACCGTTGCCATTAAGGCATACTGGGAGAGTCTGTTTGAGCACTTGGATGGCATTGACTCACTCAGCGACGTGGCTCTCACTGCTTATACGTCTTTCTTTCGTTTGGGCTTGAAAAACCTGGCGACTACTCAGAACAATGTGGACGCCTGCAGGTAGATATTTTGTTTATGAATATATTGTACATTATTTACCTGGTGAATATGCACATTTTTAATAGTCTTTCTTGCTGCAGATTTGAACCAGTAGGCCACCCTCTATCGGTACACTTGTACTTTTATGATGACCGTTTCCAAGGGTACTTGGTGCGTCAGGAAGCCCAGGCTGTGGGGTCCAAAGTCAGGGAGGCCATAGAGATGTGGGCCGTGCCTCAGGCAAACCTTGTCCTCGAGACAAACCTTAAGGAGTTTGAAAGACTCAAGAACCTGGAAGTAAGTTAGTACTTATTGTTCTAGGCGTGTGAATATGTTGTCCCCGATATGTAGGATTTGGGGTAACAGTATCAGGGCATGAACCAACTGAACTTTAAAGTTTAATTAGATTAATAATGATATGTTACTGCTGAGGGAAGGCTAGTGCACAAAGTGCTAACATCGTCTCTCACATTGTCCTAAAAGTCAGAGATATTGGAGACACTGTTTTGCGGTGTTGTGTCGGCTCTACTGACTTAGATTCTTTTCATCTTTCTTCAGATCGGCACAGAGTGGGATCCCAAGGAAAGAATCTTCCGTAACTTTGGTGGGGTGATGGGCCCTTTGGATGAACCCCTGGCAGTCCAGAAATGGGCTCGTGGTCCCAACCTCACAGCCACTATTGTGTGGATTGACCCAGCTTTGGTGGTGGCAGCGTCTTATGACATCACAGTGGATGTGGACGCAGAGTACACTCAGTACAAACCGCCGTTGCAGCGGCCCCTGCGGCCGGGGACCTGGACAGTACGGGTGTTAAAGCAGTGGGAGCGTGTGGCGGAGGTTCACTTTCTCGTGATGCCATTAACCTTCAAAGACAAGGAGACACTACGCAAAAGTGAGCCATGGATTCACAGAATTTGATTTACTATAAGAGACCAAAAACCAATCAGTTTGCTAACCTGGCTCTCAGCCTTAAAGGAATAGTTTGGGATTTTTTAAAATGAGATCATTATAACATTGGCATGCATAAATTTAAGTTTAAATGTTTCTTGGTCGCTAAAATCTGCTTTCCGCAATATTAGGAGCTGTTTTCACCCGTGAGGTATGCCACAGTGTGTAGCTCTGATTCAGGGCAAAATGCACTTCATCTAAGCCTCATGTGAAACTTCTAAGCTAAATCTATTTGGTTTCTTTCAAAGTTAGTGTATTTAAAGCAGATTTGACTCTTTTTTTGTCCCTCTGAGCTGCAGTGGTGGCATATCTTCTGCCATTTCTACACTGTATTTGCATATTGGGTGAAAACCTTCCACAACAGCTTGAAAAAATACCAGACTATTCCTTTATAAGCACACTGGTTCCTGTTGGAGATGTAATTCTTCAAAACAAATGTCAAAGAAGGCTGATTTCTTAAACAGCCGGGCACTGCAGTTTTTGGGAACTTTGCTTAAATGGAGTAAAAAGTAGGATAAGCTCAGTAGTTGTGTTAGTGGTAGTAAAGGTACAGTGAGGCAGTGGAGCTCTAAGTCACAGAGGAATCTGCTAAACTACTGTATATCAGGCTTTGAAAACATGGGCGGTGCTTGTTATTATAATAGAGTCTTTTCACTGGATCCTTGATTCCAGACTTGAATCCCTTGAACTTGAAACTTGAATTAAAGTTTAAAGTTTAGTGTTATAGCTCATCTTCAAAGTTTTATTACGGATGTTTAGATATTGGATGTTTACAAGATGTTTACAAGCTGCTCATTTCTTTTTGTCTGTCTCTTCCAGAAGAGGCCAACTCGATCCACGCAGGACCTCCAGGGAACCTGTACCTAGAACAGAGCTTCCAGCAGCTGAGTGGTGTTCTGAAGCTGCCTCCCCAGGACTCTGCCATGCAGGAGGCCCAGAGCAATGCCCAGCTCGTGGGTCAGGCCCTTGAAGCGTGGCTGGACAGTAGTGTACAGACCTTCTGGGTTACAAGCAACCTGTGCGCCAAACAGACTTCCTCCTGCCCTGCTTTGGGACTTTGCTCCAAAACTCCCTGGAGCTCCCTATCCCCAGACCCCAAGTCTGAACTGGGTCCAGTCAAAAGCGATGGACGGATCAGGTAGCCCCAGGAGAGGCTGTAGGCTGCAACACACATTCAGGGGGACAAAGGGAGAGCTGGACCTGCATTGGAGAGCTCCAGAAGGAACGGAGTGAACCTGAGCTCAAGGGCACATAAACAACAAGGCATCTTCCTGCACTGAGGAGTCAAGACATTGTTGGTGGAGTCGTAAAAAGAGGAGCATACGACTGCTGGAAATTTGCACACAGAAGTTCGCAAGCTCAAAAACCTTGTGCTATAGTTTGCTAAATGGTTATGTGGATTCCAGGTGTATTGTTGTGTTATTTTGCTGCAACACAGCTGTTCGGTCAGGGTCAGTCGAGGTTTGAACAGAACCCTCAGCACAGTTTTCAGTTTCCTCTGCTTCGAAGAATCAGAGAACAGTTGCCAGATCTCAAAAACGGGCTCCTCACTGTGTTCTGTCTTCATTTGAAGGGAGAGTGGAACCTCTGAGTCATATTGTTGTGCTTATTTTGAAGCACTGTTAGAAAAGCATGAGGAGCAGACAGATGAAGTGCACTTTACTGTAAGACTATGGTGTTTCACAGAGGTCACTCAGCTGCAGTGTGAGGAGAAGTGGTTAAAAAGCTGCGGAAAAAAGGTCACACTTCTTTTTCATTTCATTTCAGACAGATACAAATAACTGTACTGTTTCTTCCTGTTGCACATCAGTAAATACGGTAAATAAGAAAAGAATGGGCTTCTTCAGCATAAAGTTTTTTTGTTCTAATTACTGTGACATATCATTTTTCAACTTTTCTATGTATTTGTTTTGTCTGCTATTTCCCCAAACTTGCCGTTAAGTTGTCTTGGATGTCTGTAGTTGCAGAAAAGCCACTCTGAGTGCCTATACAGCGTGAGATAGCGTGGTTGCATTTCAAATTCCTCTGCAGTAGGCGATAAAACAATCTGAACTTTAAACAAGTGGTTATACCACGACTGAACAGAAACAGGCTGTTTAAAATCAGTGCGGTGAGACCTGCAACAATTAGTTGATTCGTGGGTCGACCAAGAGAAGAAATAATTGAAGTAATTTAGGATGTTGTGATGAGCAATTTTCACCACTTTTTGATGTTTTAGTTACAATAATGATTTATCGATTCATCCGAAAACAATCAGCAGATCGATCAGTGATTAAAAATGAGTTTACTGTCATGTCTTTGGCTCCAGATTTTCCTACACTAAAGCCAGTTCAGCAAGGTGAAGAACTTCGAAACAACACTTTGACACAGGAAGCATGCTTATTCATCTTCATGGTTCAAACGAGAAGCTTGATACGACTTCTGTATGTGTCACTGCTAATTATGAATCTACATCAGGCTACGCTAACTTAGCATAAATACTGGAAACAAGAGGAAACAACTAGCCTGGCTCTGTGCAACTACAACAAAATTTGCCTCCTCCATCTTGAATTCTCAGTTGTTTGTTAAATAATACATTATAATGGGAGGCAGTTTTCTCTTATAGGAAAAGAGTCAGTGTATTTCCCAAAGTGTCCATCTTTTCCATGGTTATACTTTGTTATACCTCCTGTGTATCGCTTTAAATGCAGTATTGTCCCACCTGTGTGTTTGTGTGCTCAGTTTCGGTCGCAGACTAGTTATTGTTGACATTTCATTATTTATGGTGAGTTTATGGTAATCCACCAACCAAAAAGCGGTACACTGAATGTTTCAGCTTTTATTTTGGCATAGTTAGGACACTCTGAGCTGCCTTTATTTAGCCGAAAAGATGAATTGTTTACCGTTAGCTTCCAGAGATGTGCAATTAATGCCTTGTCAGAGGAGAGAGAAAACATGGTTGCGTCTAGTTTTATGCTCTTAAAAAACAGTTGGCCACCATATGAGTTTTCAAGTGACCTTGTTTACCTTGCACAGTACAGTTGCTTCAGTGAAGCCCCAGTTTTATTGAGGTAAGAGCAGAGCAATGAGCGTCATAGATGTTATTTTTCTACACTGTTTCAGGGGAAGTGGGTTTGTTGTCCATTCATCTCCTCTGTTCAGCTATTAAAAACTGCTGTCTTATGTTGTATTTGACAGTCCACAGATGTTGTTGGGTTTTTTTTATTATTATTATTATTATGAAGGGGTGGGGTGTTGAGTTTTCCGTCCATGCTGCTGTGACAACCAGCAGCAGTCCAGCTGGTGAGTCATCCTCCGCTCTGTAGCTCTTTTGTGAGTAGGGAACTTTAGTCTGGAAAAACTCATAGGATAGGCATCCTGACTGATGACTCAATAAAAATAACACTTTAATGAATGTCTTTTTTTTCTTCTTTACGCGTCTGTCATTACTTTGAATGGGTCTACTGGTTTTACAGTGGCGATCCCTGGAGTTATTTAACTATTTTTAATAAACGAAAAAGTTTTATTGCCATTAAAAATAAATGAATGACGCGGGAGCTCTCCAGGGTCCTGAACACTTCCTTCAAGTTGCTTCCCTGCACAAATACTCAACATAAGTTTACTTCATAAATACTTAAAGCTACACTTACATGTTGGTCCTTTCATATAAATATTTAGTCACGCTTGTGAGTGCTTATCCACATGACTCAATGTAATTTAATGTTCTTTTTTTGAGGATATAAACCTGAGGCACGCACAAAAGGCTGATGAAACAAAGACCTGGAAGAAACTGAAGAAGAGGAATATAAACCTTTGACTCCACATTATTGATAGGTAAGAAAAAGATGGATGAAAACTGTGAAGCACAGGAGATGAAGATGGTTCATTCAGACAGCGCTTACGGGTCGTCTGCAGTGGATTCGGACTCAGAGGACGGACAGACCTTCCCTTATAATGAAGAAATAACACATAAGGTGATTACTTTTACACTACTTTTTTTAAAAACTTGCTTCAAGTGCTTCAACAAAATGTATGGCATTTTGTAAGATCAAAGGTTTTCAATCGGAAGTTATTTTGCTTTTGTCTTCAGGGGAATCTAACGCTGTTAAAAATGAGAACAACATGTCAGCTGGAAAACAATTTGGTGAAATAAAAAAACAAAGGAAATGGATGATCTTAAAACATTCCCCATCTGGACCTTAAAATTTATAAGAACATTAAATCAGAGTGTCAAAATTAATAAAACATTGGATCAGTGGTAATTTACTGCAGCAGTTTATTTAGTAACTATACTCACAGTATGTATGAAATATAATAGATACACAATGCTATTTAACCCCAAGAAGTTCAAAATGGAATGAATAAATAAATGCATTTGTAAATATCATACAGATAGCGTTACAGTTTTTAAAGGCCATTCCATTGTAACATTATTTTAGATTTTACTGTTTTTATTTCATATTGTAATGTTTTTGTTTGGTGGTGTTTATTATGGAAACTTTTTTTAAGGTAAATGAATCTTTGGTGTTTTTGGACTAAGCAGTGGACGAAGGGCAGGGAGATAATTAACGGCTGAAAAACTCCAATCATTTGGATAAAATATGGATGTTTTTTCTGTGACTTTTTTAGGATGTTATTCTCTGTGAGGGTTATTTCTGCATGAAGACAGTAAGCATTTGTATTTTTTGAAGTGGGAAATAGCTCATTCTTGCTCTGTTTTTAATGTAATGTGACATTACTGACACATACTGTAGAGGTAGTAAATAACTAAGTACCTTTACTTCAAGTACTGCACTTAAGTACAGTTTTGATGTACTTGTGTTAATACTGGAGTATTTTCATTTCATGTTACTTTTACCTTCACTACAGTTCAAATGAAAATATTGTACTCCGCTGTATTTATTTTAGAATTAGTTACTATTAATAACTTACTAGTTATAAGTTTTGATTGTAATAAAAATATTAATTAATAAAAACTACATCTCATGTATCTCATAATCGACTGTCAGAACACAAGTTAAAATCAGTTCTCACATTTACCCACTTGTATTTTGTTCTAAGATCTTTGACGCCTGCCAATCGCAGGGTTAGTGGTTCGATGCCCTGCTCCTCCTGAGACACTGAACCCCAAAGTTGCCTGTGTGTGTGTGTGTGTGTGTGTGTAGCTAGGAAAGAGCCACATACATGCAGACCATTTAGCACGGACTCTTGTCTTGCTGGAGTACTTTTACCTTGTACTTTAATGTAAATTTAGAGCTTGTACTTAGGACTTTTACTGTACCAGAGTGAAAAACTGCTGACACAAACATAGTAGTAAAAAACAGTCCACATTGTGCCACAATGATACTTGCTTGTGCTTTACAATACCACATAAATATATAGTATATTTATACACACAAAGAGAGCTGGGTTATCAGTAATAGGAAAAAATGGCTAAGGCAACAGGGGATTAATTAATGTTGCATGGGCCAACTTTCATTAACTTGGGACAAGGCCTCCCCTCCCTCTGCATGTGCCTGCAAAGAATATTTAAAAATATTATAGACCTTTGGTTGTCACATTTATTTTTCAGACAAACAAATGTTTAGATTTATAAATCTAAATCCACATAAGAGAAGTGCAGGATACATTTTGTATATTTTTCTATTGACACATCTTCAAGTCTCTGGCAAGTGAAACCTTATTTCTGCATTTTACTGCTTCAGCATGCAGCTGTGTTGATGGTTTAGTCCTTTTACAAGCATCAAACTTCCTGAATACGTCAACTGCTCATATTTGTTAAATTATAATATTCTATGTGGGGGCACTAGATTGAGTTTCAGCTCGCACAGTAATTATATTTGTGATTATGTGCTGTTGTTTTGCATTCACCGGCTGCCACACACTACAAAGGATACTAGATACAGATGGCTCCAGCTTTTTTAGTCTAAAATGGACAACTGGCCTGCAGAAATAAATAAGTTTTAAACACTTTGAGAAGAATCTCTCTTGATTAAAAACTAGAAAATAAAAGCAGCTTAATAATGTGCAGAATGCAAAGAATTAACTTACACATTAAATTATGTATTTTTTCATTTATTCATGTGCTTTTAAATTCATTGTTAATTAACGTGAAGGCTTAATGTAAAGTTATCAGCGTTTAGAAAACATCTGCTGCATAATTAAAATAATGTCTCCACCACTGGGAAAGATGAGAGCGAACGCTCTTGTCTGTCTGCTGCCTCTGAGAGAATCCACGCTGCGCTGCTCATACTGTATTTAATGATAATGTTCTTTTTTAAATGATAAGTCGATTGAAATTAATTTACATTTTTGAGGAAAACACCTTGAAATCTATAGGTTGGTGTGTGCAAGGTAGAGAGAAACAGTGTTGTTCACCTGAAGCCACAGACAAAATACACATTTTCCAAACCTTTAGAGAGCGTCCTCCTCTCAGAGGTATCATGGTAATTATCTCATTATGAGACATCCCTGGGGAAGTCTCATGTTGCCATTGAGACTAATTGAGCGTCCCTGCCCCCCTCACTCCAATATCCGGCCCTTACCACACCCACCCTCTCGCCATACACACCATCATCAGGTCCCATGTGCTTCCTGGAATTAAACTGCCCCCTCGCTGCAGCTCTTTTCCACAACAATTTACTGCATCAACATTTGATGGAGGAAGCATGAAATAGTAATATGTTGATTATACGCTGGCTACACTGTGCACATGTTTCCCCGCTGCACAGTGAGTCATCCACTTCACAGCTCGCCATAGTCTGCACCATTTGTACTCGAGGACAAGTATGTGCTTGTTTTCACTGTGGATCAGTTATTAGCAAACACTTATGTAAAGATTATTCAGTTTCTTTATACTTTGTTTGAAAAGGTCTCCGTCTATTTGCTGAATTTCTGGAGCTTTTCTGTTTTTGCAGTATGAAATGCTGCTTTGCTCAGCGTTTTGAAGGTAACCTCTTCAAAGAGAACTAAATACTCACTTTAAAGAGCCAGATAATTTCTGATTTTCATCCCGTTCATCTGCTCAACCTGTCATAAAGTTATGCAGGACTTGTGGATTTCAGCGATTTAAGTAAACGTACGGAGAATTGCTCAGGCTTTTTGAGGCTCCAGATAACAGGCAAGCAGCAGGGCCAGGGCTGCCTGCTGGTGGAGGAGGAAGGGGTGATAAATGTCAGAGTTATAGAGGCAAGCATCTGCTGCCAGGGAGCTCCAGACCAGACTCATCAGCTCCCTGTGAGATGATAGTGACAAGGCCGATTGATGCACCAACCAATGCTGTGGTGTCAAACAGCAAATCCCCGCTGGGATGATGTATGACCACAAGAAATGAGTTTGTGTTTGAGGTGTGATTTGTGTCTGTATTTCCATGAATCATGAAGTAAAATAAAGCAACAACAACAACAAAAAAACTCCATTACAAGAACAATTCCTACATTTAAAGAGGCAATTATCAGCTAAATCCATTTTTTGGGGTGTAATTTTGTTTTATATTGCAAAGTGCAAAAGCACTTTTACTGGTACAGTTATCTGAGTTAGGAAGGTCTGACTACTTTACAGTTAACTGCTTTAGTTCCGTGGCTCCCAAATACTTTTACATATTTAGGCCTCAATCTGGTATTTAAATGTAAATCTTTGTTTTTGTTTCCAACAACTCACTGTCCTGTGGAAAATAACTAGATGCTATTTAGTGGATCCACAAGCTCAGAAAACAGTTAATTACATTTTCTTTTTTACAAATCTACAGATTTTACAGAAGATGGTTAATAAGTACAGCAGTTACAGAAATAATTTATAGTTACTGTACCTTCCAGCACTGCTGGTGTAAGAAAAAGAAGAAAGACAAAGTGAGCGACAGCCTAAGATGCGAGCACCCATCTGTGATACACTGAAGCTGTTTCAGGCCCAAGCACGGATGTTCGCCACTACATTCCCATGAGGACTTCCTATACTGAAGCCATCAAGACTCCCTCCTGTCTCCTGGCTGTCAACTTATATGACAATGCACTGAGCAGCGTGCACATATGCAGTAACCTACACTGAGAGTCAGGCCTCAGGCAGCACTGGAGGCTGCACACATCATGCCACATCTTTCTGTGACTCTCTCTCTCTCTGCAGACCATCCTGGTGGGAGACAGCGGCGTGGGCAAGACCTCTCTGCTGGCTCAGTACGACCAGGGCAACTTCATCCCGGGGTCCTTCACTGCCACCATTGGCATCGGCTTCACAGTGAGTCCTGGCTTCCCATCCTCCGCACACCCTCCCCTCCTGCACCCGGATCTGTTTTGCACTCTCGTGCGGTTCCCTCTCTCCTCCCCCCTGCGTTATGTTGTTGACTTGAGTTGAGAAGGACGTGTCGCTGCGATGGGCTGCTTGTCCTGAAGTCGTGACATAACAGCCTTGCAAAGAGTGTTTGAGTCCCTCAGTGTGTTTGTGAAGTGTGGCATGAATCAGTGACCATCTCCAGTGTGGGATGCTGCATCTTCTCACTGCATTTATTACAATCTTTATTATGGTTAATGATGCCACTGCTATGATTAAATTACAGCGAAGAGAGCCCTGCTAATGAATGTCATGGCGGCAGGCTGTTTACTGCTGGATGTGTGTAACGAAGCTGTTTTAAACGAGGCTGATTTTATGCTTTGTGACATGTGGGGAGGGAGTTTTCTCTGTGTGGCAACTGAAAACGAACAGGAAAGATGAATGGCTCATTTAGTGTATGATGTTTCTGCTGTGACAGCGATAACTCAGGCTCTGTGTCGTCGCCAGTAGAGCAGCACAGAGGTAGAAGAAATCTGTGAGGAAGTATGAAATTGGCTTTGCCATAAGGCATTAACATGGGTTTGTTGTTGTGTGCAACTTACATTTAAAACATCCTGCAGGGGGGGAAAAAAAGCTACAGAAAGAAAATCATACTCTGGATTTAAGGTCAAGCGTAACACACAATTTAGATCTGAGAACTTATGGTTTCTCAGATGAAAAAAAACATTCATCTCCGGTAAATGTTCATATCATTGTGTCCATGTCAGAGGTGAGGTATTGACTGCAGCCGGTTGTGACACGGAGCGATGAGTTCATATGTTTAAACTGAGATTACATGTCAGTTATATAAGAAAAAATGATCCCAGGCCATGTGTCATATGTGTCATTAGCCCTGTCTCCACAGAGACAAATAGAGACTGGCCTGTTCAGACACTGGGGGGAGACAAACACTGCAAGAAAAAAAAAAAAGATTCACTTCCAGTGTTGAATGGGAAACAAGAAACCATTTTAAACATGTATGAAATGCTAATTACATGAAGGGGTTGGGGGATTATTTATAGAATCATCTGTGGTTGATGAGAAGAAATTTGAATAATTGTTAATGTGCCTGCTGCAGGAGGCTCCACTGAAGTGAGGCTGCTATTTCGTTATGATTTTATCATGTTAGAAGACACAAATTTGGATTTTGGGGTCTTCTGTGCGCACGTTTTACTCAAATTCAATCACTGGCACGTTATTAAATTAGGATCGGTGTATTTAAAGGAGGAGGTCACAGGTCAGCCTGCTCGCCCTCCCCTCTGACCTTCTCGGTGATCGAGCTCCACCTGTGGTCAGTGACTCAGCCATCTGCGCGCTCGACCCCTGCAGCTGTTTGGGGACAGACTGGTGTTACACTCGCAGGAAAACACAGACGAGGTGTTGACGTCTTCACATGCTCAGTTAATCATCTGCCCACGCCAGGATGCACAGCTCCGCTCTGCAAAAAATCACACAAATGTTTCCGCCTGTGTGTCATTGAGCGCTTTCCTCGCCGGAGGTGGATGTAGACGCCGAAGCTCCGCTGCTCCTGATTGTTTTTCCAAGTTTTGATATCGTCGCTTCCGTCTTTTGAGGTGTGATTTATTTATTTTTTTACCCTCCTCGCTCGGGAAGCGCCCGGTGATCATTTTGTGGCCACACTCAATATGCGAGCAGAGGAGCCGGAGGCTGGCAGAGAGTCGGACTGAGCGGCGGAGACCTTTCCCAGACACCGTGCGCGTCTTTCTTGGACACATCTCGGGGATAAAGTGCGTTTGTGTTTGGCTCTTTTTTTTTTTCTTGGCAATTGCGATGTCCACGAGGAAGGCATCGTTGACGGACAAGCAGACTAAAAACGGAACGTCAAAATATGTGTTGGAGCGATGCGCTTCTATTAACGAGTATTATGATATTGCCTTCAAGGTGTGTATTTCCGTCTTATGCGTTGATTTTTTTTTTTTTTTCCTGCTGGTGGAACAGGTGTGGACAGAAACAACTGGGTGTACCTGCGGCAGCTGCGACAACGCGATTGTTGGGTCTTCACATGTGGAGGATGTGCAGCGCTCACTCACAACCAGAGTGAAGCGATCAGATGATCAGTGTGGCTTCACGAAGCCTCCTCGTTAAACAGGCTCACTGTTTGTATCAAGGTTGCTTTGTCCGCCCACACTGATGCAAATATTTGTTGAGGGTGTACTTGTTGCTCCTTCACAAAGCCTCCCATTAAATATTTATAAAGGCTTCACATTGGAAGTGTTGATGAAGACGCACAGACAAGAGGAAGAAAAGTTAGAGTTTAATTGCAAACCGCCTGTGCACATCCTGTTAAAGCAGCTGTGAGTCAGTTTATAGGGTTTATATCACACAATTCTGACTGAATTGTTTAATTACAGGCTGTTGTTGTGCTGATATTGATTCGTTTTGGAGCACGATGCTCCTAAAACGTGAGGTTGAAATTGCAGAGTTGCCTTGAAACATGTTGAACCCAGCATCTCACCCCAGCAGAGTGTCACATGCTGCTGTCAACAGTGGAGGACAACGCTCACTGTGCTCCACTGTAGCTGCGTCTGCTGTATCATTTTAAAATTTCAGTGACACGGTAACTCTGTGTTTTGCAACAGGAACATCAGACTTAAAACATTAGGTTGTGAAATATAACGCAGGAGGAATTTATGCAACGCATACCTCAAATTCCTCTTCATGTACGCAAGGCTGCAATTTCTATGTTGTTTTTTTTGTCTTTTGTAACCTGTTGTCCTTCTCTCTGGTGGTGGGTTCTGCTCCAGGTGATGCTGCTGGGAGACTCGGCCGTGGGGAAGACGTGCGTGTTGGTGCGCTTTAAAGATGGGGCATTTCTGGGAGGCAACTTTATAGCCACCGTTGGAATAGACTTTAGGGTGAGAGCGACACTGTCCAACAGTCCAAAATGACATATAATGTTCTGTACGAAAAACAACCTAACGATATTGAACAAGCAACAAGAAATCCACTTGTTAGAGTGACATCAGGCCAATTATCACGTTATTTCCACACCGAGCGCTTCATCATCCTGCGATGATGGCACCAAATTCACAAATCCCAGCGCCAATCAGTCGAGTTCACAGACCACTTGTGCTGCTAGGCGCTGTGGATGGCTTCATAAATGTCCTGGCAGATGCCTGCCCACGTCCCTGTCTCCTGGAAAGATTGGCTGCGGCTCAACTCGGCCCTGGAGGACTCACACTGCTGGCAGACCAACTTGTACCTAGTCACATGTTTGCGCACACATACGTTCACAGTGATTGTTGCTGGAAGTGGAGCAATTTTCTACAACATATTTTCCTCCACTGGTGTGAACAGGAAAATTGGCTGTTTGGAGCGAGTGGTCTTTATGTCCCCCCCAGCCTCCCGTCTCCCTTGAATCAAGCAAAACACTCACACTAATGGCAAGTCAAGTAGGGGGGTTTGAAGAGGAAATTGCGTTGCATTAGACAGAGTGATGTATTGTTTTCTTCGGGTGGTGGTGTAGTCGACATTAGGGAGCATAATGGACACTTGAGCTTGGATGTCCTCTATTCAGAAGCATTTCATTTTGTCCCTGTTCAAACAAAAGCAACAGGTACTGTAGCCAGAAGTGGCACCGGTTTAATGCGTTCGGCGTCGTGCTGCTCATTCAGGAGAATGGCCGTTGATGTAAGCGGTTTGCTTTTGTTTGCATGTCAGCTTTTGGAAGAGGGGCGAAAGCTTCTTAAAATAGAGTAATCTGAGTCAATATGCTATGAAAGGCGGGCGGGTTGTGGTGCCAGCTCGTAACATGGCCGGTCTATTTTCAGCATATTTCCTTGTAGCAGTTACTCAGCATGCAGGCTCCTCTCACGTCATAATTGGGGAAAAAATGGAAACCCATGGCAACTAATGCAGGGGTTGAACCATGTCCATTCTGCCGAGGCACAGGATTCAGCAGGTGGCAGCTCTGGCTGCCGGCGACAGTGAGGTTTCTTTAATAACCGTTGAAGCTCTTTCTGCACTTCTAGGTATTTTCTGCATCCTCAGGAAATGCAGGGGCTGTTTTTGATGACCTGTGATAAGAGCTTATGAACTAGTTCAGGAAGTGCTGCAGCACCACTCTTCCTTTGAGCCTCTGTCTTTGGTGGTTTTAGCTATACAAGGCTGAAACATGGCTCTGACCTATGCTTGTTGCTGTAGCAGGTCGTAGAAACAGAAAACTACCAAAATACGCCTTCATCCACATTAGACCGAACCTGTGTAATTATCTGTGTTTGCTTGTATTTCCACTTCCACTCTTAATTTTCCCCTTTCACCAGGCACAATAGTCACAATATTTAGACTTTCTTAGCTCGGGTCCCGAAACTATTTTAGGCCAGGTGCTCTACAGGAAATCGGAGGGCACCCCTACAGGGCTGCAGGAAATTAACGGGGGAGTCTGTTGTTATGCTGCCAGTCGTCTCTCGCACTGTTGTGTAATTAAGTCTAATCCCAAGACCTTGTTGTTGTGTGGGTGTTGCAAATTACTTTCATTGCCAGCATTCAAAGCTACTTTTAGTTGTTTTTTGTTGTTTTTTTTTTTTGTTTTTTTTTGCCACATGCTCAGCCTCTGAGCTTTTTTTTGTCTGCTGTGATGTTCGTCATTCATGTCTGTGTGGTTTTCACAGCACTTCGGTTTCAGAAGCATATGGTGTGCTGTCAGTCTTTGATGGCTCTTTTCATTTCTGTAGAATAAAGTGGTGGATGTTGACAACCTGAAAGTCAAACTGCAGGTAAGAGATGCACTTTTACACCAATATTATTAATAATGTGTTATCTTTTCTAGCAGCCATGTTGTATTGACTCCAAAAGGATCCTGGAAAGTAATTTACAAATAGTAGTTTGGTCCAATTTGCTGCCATTGTTTACACCGACCGTCCAGTCAGACTGTCTGATTTACATTTGGTGTGAGATATGATGTAGTGTATACCCTGCAGGGTGTATACTCCCTGTGCCAGCATGGTGTTGTCTAAGGCGCATACCCGTCTATCATCTTACACTGAGTAGGAGGTGCTGAAATTAGATTCCCCTGCTTGCTCGAGGAAATCCTCCACTTTTATTTGCACGAGTGTAGCACATGATAAAATCCTGTGATTATTTCCAAAACAGACTATAAATCCACTGTCATGTAAAAGCAGAGAGCTGTAAAAAAATTTTTTTAGAGAAATAAGGAAAATTTTCAGGGTTGCTGATCAAACTC
>OMLM01002159.1:30993-46938 GCA_900302695.1 Helostoma temminkii | reverse complement strand
CACACATATACACCTATACACACACACACACACACACCCCGCTAACACACACACACACACACACACACACACACACACACACACACATGCACACACACACATTTTGCCCTCCCTCTGTGTTATTTCTATACTGCTAGTCAAGTACTTAGTGAAACAGCTCAATCAGATCATTTCATCTATTCTGGCTTCAAAGGAATTTTTAGTGTGTGTGTGGGCACGTCTTTATTTCCTTCTGTGGACAACTTTTGTTCAAATACTATTCTTGTAAGGACATTTAAGCCAGTCTTCACAAGTGTTTCGGGGTTAAGGCTAGGTTTTAGGGTTAGGCATTTGGTGTGTGGGTTGTGGTAAGGCCCTAGGGAATACGTTATGTCTATGTCCTTGGAAGTATAGTAAGACAAACGTGCACGTGTGTGAGTGGGTTAGTCGTCTCAGTGTAAAACTGATCATGTTCAACTGGTGTGTTTCAACTGTTGGAATTTTACTTTTGTAGTGGTTCTAGCTTATATAACATATGTTTGCCTGACAGAGTTGTGATTGACTGGAGGATGGGCTTGTTGGTTGTGAACATTCAGTTTACATTTCTAACCTGGTATTACACATATGGCATGTACAGTTATTGCCCCATTAACTCAGTGGCAGGTATGAGGACAACATTCTGCAGGGAACATGTCTAATGATTTAATTCTTCTGTATCTCTAATCTCTTCTTTCTTTATGACCTCTTGGTTAGATCAGTCATATATATTGTATGTTTAAGTATTTTAATTGACTGGATGATATGTATCTTAATGTACTGATGCACTACTTTAGCCTAATGCTGACTGGAAGACCGCTCTATGGCTCCACATAATGGATAATGTTTTCTATAAATGACATTCTCTTTTATCTCTGCTATACATTCAGTGGTTTGGGAGGATGCATGTCACAAAGATGTTGTCAAGATTACCAGTGAGATAGATTATCTGCCAGCTTGCATTGAGATGTTATATACTGCTATGTACTGTACTTTACATCCTGCAGGGAGAGGCTGCTGTTTATGTCCCAATTAAGTCCAAAAGTAATGGAACATAAAGACAAGAATTTCTGCAGACTCTATCCTGTCTCTGACTAGTGTCCTCTCTGTAATAGATAAGAGAGTATATCACCAGCCATACTGTAACATGCACTGTAGAATGTTTGTCAGTCGATAGATCAATGTTCCTTTGATTGAAGTTCACGTTTTCACTCACTCACTAATGCCCACACAGTTCTAGATATATACAGCTGAGGTCTTTTCAAATATTTCACCTAGACAGGTTACAGATAGTGTATATGGAGCTTTGTGTGTCTGACATTGCTGTAATGTCACCTGGGAAGAATTATAGAGAGAAACAAACTAACTTGATTAGTTTTTTTCAATTCACTGCACTCAGTATTTTTCTGCTACTGTCTTACCTGATCTGCATTTTTCAGTAGGGTGTCGTGTTTAAAATGACTGTGTAACTGACATCACTGCGTACTGCTGTTACAACGTGTTACAGCATATCACGGGAAATCAATGGAAATGTACAATAATAGAAAAATCCTTTATGTGCTGTAACACCTATATTATTTGAGTTACGCTATTCAGTGTTTAACTCCATCTCAGTTGAAATTCGAATATAGTTTGATATCTTTTATTGCTTTTGTATTGATAAAGTTTACAGGAGTTGCATACTTAACTTAACTACCCCACATTAATGTCAGTTTGATTTCGACTGAATCTCACTGTGGATATTTTTTAAATAAACATAGTGTGGAACCACAGCTGCACATCAAGAGTGTGAGAGTCTTTTTGTTATTTAGAGGTGATCACATCTACCAGGACACTGCTTGGCTTTGTACCTGGAACACACCATGTTTTCATTATAGTATTTACAGTATGCACCACCAGCAGATATTAACTCTAACCTTAATATTCTAATGAAACTGCTTAGTTCAAATTAGCAGCCTACCAGTGACAGATAAAGAAAAAGGTCAGTTTCAGTGATACTGAACCAGTTATGTTGATAGCAGATATACAGCTGCTTCATGTACTCTGTTTGTGTTGTACCAGATGAGACCACATCCTCAATTGCCCAGTCAAATACATTCTTGTGCGGTTTGCTCTTTGTTAATTTGTCTTTCCAGCCCCTCACTTGTGTCTCTCCATCCTCGTATTAAGCATCCCGGCTGTAAAGCCTAACATGTGGTTCAAGTTTTCTGCTGTTTGTTTTGCAAGCTCAATAAAGTGTTTACTGCAAAGAAAGCAAAGGACAGAAATCCCTATAAAGTTTACTGCATGTTCAGATGGGCCCCAAGCTGAGTGGGATTAGTATGTTTTAATGATGTTAGGTGTCAGCCAGGTGAAGACCACTCAGGTTTGGCCACAGAAATGAGAACAAAAGTTAGCATCTCCCTGTGATCAGTTGTCACTGTGGGTGGTGCCTTCCTTGCAATAGTGTTTATTTTTTTGTTGATATATTTTTTGATTCTGTCGGTAGTGAACTTGTTTTGGAGTTTAACCTTCTCATGTTATACATAGCCGATTTTTTTCCATCAGGCACGAAACAGTGAAACAAAAGGCACTTGACTTAGCAGTCACGTTGAAAACATATGTGTTTTGTCTCTTGCTCAAGGTACAAAGACTACAGGGAACCCCCCTGGTCTCCAGACGCGTACCAGTTCTCCAAACAGTACTGGTGTGTCCTGGCTGCAAGACTGGCTTTCGTCATACTGTTCCAGGTACGGGCAGACAGACAGAAAGGCACAATACAAAGTAAATAACCACAGGAAGTAGCTATACTACTTTAACAGGTGTATTGGATGACTTCATATGCGGAGGTCTATATTTTTTATTGTGTTACATGGAAGTGTTTTGTACAATAAAAGCACACATAAGGTAACTGTTTGCATATAATGTGGTTCCTCATTCCTTATTAGGTGGATCAAGCTGAACTCTCATCAGGATCAGTAATTTTACCATCAGATGTTTCCCAGCTCATTTCATAAACTCATTTCGTCTGTCTGACAACGTGCCTCACTGACACATGCCTAACAAATGTCCTGCAGCACCCAGTTCCTTTTCAATACTGCTGCAGACAAATGATCAAACACACACATTAGTCAGACATGTGCCACTTGTGTCAAACATGATACAAACACATTTATAGAATCTGTGTGACTTATACATTCCAAGCAAAGGATTATCAGCGATGTCCTCTTTAAATTCTGTCCGTAGTAACAATAGAAAACAGATGCAAAATAGAAAACTGGTAATGTGTATTTTGACTAAAGTGACATTTTTATTTGAATAATTGAATAATTCTGTTGAATAATTCTGAATAATTAATTTAAAAATTGGTTCATGTACATATGTTATATACAGAATCTGTTATTGTTACTTGTCCATGAAAGTTACACCATCTTTCCGTCACCTCTCAATTTTCCCTGTTCTCCCTCCAGAACTTGGTGATGTTCCTTGGGCTCGTGGTTGCCTGGGTGATCCCAGACGTTCCCAAAAACATTGTGGAGCAGCTTAAACGGGAGAAGAAGCTCCTGGTTGACGTCTTCTTGCAGGAAGAGAAGGAAAAATTCCAGCTCATCCAGAGCCTTTTCTCCAAGGACAACCCCTTACAACAAGGCAGCCACTTGCTCCAACAAGCCCAGGGCTTTCCCCCTCCAGGACGCTCTAGTACTCTACCTTCAAGCCAAACCCAGGCCTTGGTTGGAGATGGAGGAGGTGTGCCGAGGGCGAGGTGTAGGGCCGCCAGCTTCAGCCAATTCACCCGGAAGAATCCCTCGTCACCCATGAATGAGAATGAGAATTCAAGACACACAGCAGTGTGACATAACACACATCTGTAGGGGCTACTCCAACAGGGCTCAGGACTGCGTTGCTCGGGTGATTCAGTCTATTCATGACTCTGCCTGTGTCTCTAATGTCCCGTTGTGTGTGACACAGCAGTACTGTGATTTCTCAAAAAGCACACACCTAATATTGAACATGACATTTGAATTCACAGGTGTCAGTGTGGCTGAATGTGCTAATGTACGTCCACACTGGTTGAATGGGTGTGTTGCTGTTCCTATCCACACTGACTGTTCACCTAATTAAGTGTTATCATTTTTACTTTTTGGTAAAAATAAATCATTTAGCGAGGCGCACTAGCTTCATAGCGTAGACAAGCAATAATTACTGTATTAGGTTGAAGAATCAAATATTATAAGAACCTGGAAGATACTGGAGATACCGAAAGAACTATGAACTCATGGACAGATTCAGCTCTAATGATGGGGACTTTCAGAAATCTCTGTGCTTATGCTCTGTATGCGTTTTTGTTATTAACAGAATCTGTAGCAGCCACAACACTACATATTTTTCCAATACATGGTAAGCTACTGAAAACACACATAGAAGAGCAGTCATAATATTAGCACAATTTATTGTTTTTCTTGAATTCAGGAACATAACTTTACTTTTTGAAAATTGTATTGGTCAGTCAATACACAGCTGCTGCTCATTGTTTCTCTAAACCCTTCTCTATGTATTGATGAATGGATGCATATGCCAATGTGGCTCATTGTTGTATGCCACTCATACTGTAGATTCTGTCCACTCTATAGTTTTAATTTAATATAGACTTGCTGACTTTAAAATGACCTAAAAAATACACAACTACTTCATCAGCATTTCTTCATTATGAAATACCAGACTGTATACTTTGACATTCCTGAAGGTGAGGCATAAATCAGGGTTCCTGCAGCCTAAATACAAGAGCTGTAGCTCACATATAGAAAGTTTAATGGTGTCACTCTACATTTGGCAGCCATTTTGGAGGTATTTCAACACTGATATGTCTGATTGGGTTTGTGTTATATTATTTCTGATTGCTTCTTAGTTAGGTAACACCACCACCTGGTCGAACTATTTCTGTATTCTGTAGTTGATTAAATGTTACCAATTAAATTAGGTTTTGTGTTCAATTCAAACTGAATTTGAATTCTCCTTACTTTTTGTGAACTTAAGTGCAAAAACTAAAAGACTCCTGCAGCCATTGTGCACAATTTTCCATCTTCCTTTTTTTAAGATTCTGGATTAGTGTTCTTTTGGGGCTAATGTTGCTAAGATACACATTGTTAGCCAGGCGCACCTTCTAAAATGTATACACAACAATTTTCAAACTTTCTTGGTAATAGGCCTACATAGCATAGGATATGTATAGCTCTTTATGGCATTCAATATTTGGGAGGACCAGTTAAGTTTGTATTTGATCACTGATGGAAGCCAGCAAGCTAAGCTGATTAGATTTTTACACACAACATGGACACTAAATAACATAGCTTGCTAAAAATATTAATAATCGTCGCCAATATCTCAAAACACCTGCTCAGTCACCCCCTCCTGCAAACTCAGCGATGCTTATCCCACATTATAGAAAGGAGGTGGCCTAGCTAGCTTTAGCTCTTTGTCTTTCATTGGTAGAGTTGTCATTACAAACACTAAGACACAGGTGGTTGGATAACAACATTGAATAACTAACATTAATTCCCTGTGAGGCTGATGGATGCTGGCTAAGTGATATAACAAACCTTTTTTTGGTGCCTACACTAGATACTGGACTAATGAAACTACTAGTAAACACATATGTTGTAATGTAGAGGGTACTACTACAGCAGAAACACAAAAAAACATTTATTCTTTATGTTTTATAACTTTAAGCAACCTCAATTCAGTTCCATGGATGGGCGAAAACACGTGGTTATGGTGCGGAAGAGTGTTGCTGCTGCTGCTGCTGGTGTGTCTTGTTGGCTGACTGCATAATTTGGGGATATACACTTAGTGAGAAGCTTCCCTGGGCATCATCTGGGAACGTCATACACAGTTCTTGTTATGATGTTAACCTTCATGGCTGTAAACCTTCAGTGCTGTTACAGACTGCTCTTGTATTTCCAATGCAACATCTGTCTGCTCAGTTAGGGCTCAGTGACAGACTGTTAACTTTAAATGTATTTACATGGACTTTAGGACAAGAAATTGTGTTAGTGGTGTTATTCTGGTTTCTGTTGTTTAAAAAGAGAAATGTTCATTCTTACCTTATACTTACCTTACTTAAGATGGTGTAGAAGTTCCTAAATACTTGATTGTTAAATGGATTATGAAATAATTTTTACATGTTGTGTGATCTGTTTGCGTTTATGCCTGTTCTTTTTTTTTTTTTTTTTGTCCTTTTTAACCAGGTAGTCCTAGATAGCGATTGTCTGGCTAAAAGAAAAAATATTCCGAAAATAATAAACATAAAGGCTGAAACGGGTTTCTGTGCTTGTGGGATTGCAGCATTGCAACCAGCACAACAGCAATATATTTAGATAATCCTACATGTATAGACATGGAAGCATTTTTTAAAATGAACTTAAAATTTCGGTACCTGTTCCCACTGGTATGTTTCTCTTTTTGTGGAGCCCTATTATCTTTTGGCACCAGATCAGGTGATAGTAAAGGACAGTGTGTCTAAGCTTAGCTGTTTCTGAATGGAAGTTTTTTGTGCCTCAGCTTTCCTATTGGTTGTCTCAGTACAGGAAACCATGCAAAAGCAAGTAATCTGCAAGTTAGAAATACAGGATCTACTTAAATGTATTGTTGATCGAAACAGAAATAAAACAGGAAGAATGAATGCTTAATTGCATTACATATTAAAATGGTATGTCAGGACTGCTTTTGTCAGAGTTTCTGTCACTCAGAGGTCATAAATATATATTTAATGCAGTCCAGAGGCTTTTTTGTGGTAGGATTACACAGATAGCCCCTTTTCAGTTGCTTTTTTTTCATAAAGTGATGAATCAAGTCTTAGTAAACATGTTTAATTGATAATGGATGGACACTGCTATAGTCATTAAATGCCACTGAGAATTGAGAATATTGAGAACATGAGAACTTTAATGAATGAGTGGCAGACTGATGCTGAAAAACAGCATTTATATTAAGTGTTCTGAATAGTGGAGAGAAATCTTCAGCGGCCTCTCAGGTGTGTTGAAAGAGTAACAGTGGTTATATATACTGTAGCTATAATCTATATATTAATGGAAAACATTGAACATGCTTTTGTGTCTAATGATGTAAAATGAAAATTATTTTGTTGTATAACTTGTATTAACTTGTATACCATGTTGCACACAAGCCATATTTAAATTATGTCAACAGTGCAGTGAATTGAAGAAGCCTACTGTGTTTAGCAATACATTATTTTATAAACCAGGATTATGGATCAATATGCAATATTCAATAAAAAAAATATAGTTAATATCCTCTCTCAAATGCAGAAACATGCAACAAGGATTGCTTCCACCACCACTGCTTGTGCTCCATGTAAGAGACTTTCCCAGCCCTTGTTGCTGTATTATATGTAATACGGAATGTAACAATGGAGTTAGGTATAAATGGGCGGAGCCTAAAGGATGTGAAAAACATGGCTGCAATGGAAGTTGTAGGAGCATAATGAATCCAGAGGATGGCAGTAATGCAACATTTAGGATGTCAGCTGCCAAAAAGCTCAAAGAAGAAGAAGTAACAAACAAATATGGCTGACAGTGCAGTGAATGGCTGTGGTGAAGAAGAAAGTTGTGTGACCTGTAGGTAAGTACAGAACTAACAGACTGAAACTGTAAACACGTTATATACCAGCCTATAAACTAAATTCTGACTGTTGACTTGAGATATCATGGGAGGATTGGCTTGGTAATAAAATGTCTGATGTATCAGACAGGCTTGAGGCCTGTTTGCTAGCTAACATATGGTAGCATAAGATAGCTAATAAGATATAGAAAAGATGATTGGTTTGACAAGACACAGTGGACACTGTGCAAGAGCAAGTTTGGACTATTTAAAATGTGTGGTGGCTTAAGCTGCATTCTGCTAACAAGGGGCTTGCTATGCCAACAGTAGGCCTGACTGGTTTGTTTGACAGATTATTAAGCTAGGGTAGATACTAATGGAGGGTTGAGGGTGTGTGCAGGTGGGATAAAGAGGATGGAGGTTCTGGCATGCTGGAACAGACTTTTGAGCTTTTGCTGCATTGTGTATCCAGCTCAGCATAACACCAGGTATTGAGAGGGTGGAAACCTGATGACCATGTAGACGTGTTTGCACTCGCACAGAATTTATATTGTTTAGTATGATATGCTATGTTTTTGGTTTTCATGGCACAATTACAGTCAGAGATAGCACTCATGGCTATATTTAGTAACATTATATATTATAGTATTTTTAGAAATATGGCTGGATGGAAAATGGATCCATTTTATTGTAGGCTAGGGGAAGGTGGCACATATTATAGGATGTAAGCGATTGTTGAGAACATGATCTGATCATGTAAAAATATAATTTAACAGGGATACTAAATACTATTCCACAATAATACCTTAATACCTGGCAACCAACAAACAACCAGCGCAGCCGTTTCTTTTCAGTGCTTCAGTGACCATATTAGAGCACTTCTTCTTTTCTTTGAACTTCCCCTTTTGTAACATTTTTCCATTGATGTTGGGGTTCATGGACGAATGCTCTACCAACTGAACCAAAGGAACTTTAACTTTCACACTGCCTTCCTAGAGTTATTTCTGAATAAAACATATAAGTCCAAAAATATATCCAAGAGATGAAAACATCTTTTAGTTCAGAAAGTTTATTTGAACTGTAAATGTTTGACTGAATTCAATCAATTTTACTACACAGGCGACTGCAGATTATGTACAGCACGATGTTTTATGTTTTAACAACATTGCAAATATATTCCTGTGATGAGTGGAGTGGAGATGGGTGAGATAAGTTTTTAAGCCAAAAATAGTCATACTGTACCTGTGATCCATATGCAGTACACTGTGTTCAAGATATTAACATTTTCTATAATGGCTGCGTGTGAATGTGGAAACAATGTAAACAGTGCCTTGCATGTGTTCCTAGTGCTGTTTATGCCAATCAGAGATTATTTACAGTACATGACATTAGATTATATAATTATAACAGTTTATTTATTTTATGTTTTCTAGATCTACTCTTTATCCTTTCCTTTTTAATTCTTTAAATATTTTATTTCATACTTTTATTTATGTCAACAGAGCACTGCATGGTAGAGCAGAGTAATTAACAGTCAGTCATGCTCTGTGGCATTTACAGTATAACATTTCTAAGCAGGCCCAATGACAAATGATATTGAAAAAAGACAATATTTACACATTGCAACCTGATGAAGCTCCTTGGATGAGAAGTGAGACCTAACAGAAAGAAGCTTTTAATTGTGGACCAGTTAACATGAGTTGTTTTAGCTTCAGCATTAATACAGACATTATGTTTTGTTTTTTGTTTTTGAGTTGTCCATCTGTAGGTTTGTATGGCCAGCCAATTCTTATCAACGCATTATCAAAGGAAAGCTTCGATGGGATTCCTCCAACTGTTAACTTGAACCCGGCGATGAACTGATTAGGTTTTGGTGGCCAAAGGTCAAGGTGACACGGACTTTGCGTTTGCGTATCCAATTGTGGCCCACACTTGTGAATGTGATATGTAAAGAACGCATGGAGAGAATTTCGTTAAATTTGGTTCAACTTGGTTTGCAGCATCACCTGTGGCCAGACAATAGGTGTCGTTAGACGACTTTTACTGGGGCACATGCCCCAGTGTAAATCAGCTGGGCCCCAGTAAACAAATTCTCAATTGCCTTCTACTGTTTGTCAGTACATTCATTAAACTTATAATGCACAGAAAAGAAACGCAATAAAATGCAAGGCAGTCAGTAACAGTTAACTTATGTGAAAGCAACACAGTTACAACAAAAAGCAACACAAGTCTGTGTGCACCTGTGTATTCTGAACACTGCAGCGCATGTGGATTTTAATCAGCGCAATGAAAACACACACGAAACTAATATAAACTTGCACTGGTGATATTACTTACTGAAAAATTACTGACTCCTCCTGTAGATGGATATCAGAAAGTTCTTTTAACTAACCAAGCACGGTGAAGAAGAGAGAAGAGACAAGCTTGAGGGAGGTAAGAGTTGATAAACAAACAAGCTAGCAAACTGTAGATTAGCACAAAATCGTGAGTGATTATGTAGATTTGCTGTTGCAAAAAAATATTTGACTCACAAAATGTAAACATTTTCATGTAAGGATATATAATTTGTTTCCAACTTGCTGGATAAAGTCATGTTCCCAACCTTGACACTGGTTATTCAGACCTTTCTGACAATCTCCGTCAATAGTTGTAGCTGTAAAAGGTTGGTGGGTGAAGCTTAGTTAGAGCAGTTAGTGAGTTAGTGGTTTGATTCCTGGTTCCTCCTGGCTACATGCTGGAGTTTCCTTGGACAAGACACAGAAACCCTGTGGCTGTCCCTTACTTCTAAGTTCATTCATTCATTCATTCATCTTCTATACCGCTTAGTCCCCGCAGGGGTCACGGGGGTGCTGGAGCCTATCCCAGCCAGCTTACGGGCGAGAGGCGGGGTACACCCTGGACAGGTCGCCAGTCTATCGCAGGGCCACATATAGACGAACAACCATTCACACTCTCACTCACACCTACGGGCAATTTAGAGTCCCCAGTTAACCTGAGCATGTCTTTGGACTGTGGGAGGAAGCCGGAGTACCCGGAGAGAACCCACGCAAACACGGGGAGAACATGCAAACTCCACACAGAAAGACCCTGGGTCCACCCCGGGAATCGAACCCAGGACCTTCTCGCTGTGAGGCGACAGTGCTAACCACCGCACCACCGTGCCGCCCGTTTACTTCTAAGTTGCTTTGGATAAAAATGTCTGCCAGATGACTAAATGTAAATGTGGGACAAGACAGGCTGAACGGGAAGAACTTTGTAAACACAGTCAAGTGATTGACCGATTTGCCAAAATGAAAAATAGTTACTACATTTTATTTCTGTGTGTGTGTGTGTGTGTGTGTGTGTTAAAATAACTGGGTTGTTGAGGCATCTTTTGTTCTGAAGCAGTAATTATTATTCATTTTTGTGCAGATGTAATGTTGTTGGCATGTACAGCCTATGCCCTTTCATGTTGAAAGTTAAATTAAATAAATGTAATTAATTTTAGAAAGATTACTATGGTCACCTTTTCAAGTACTTGTTGTAGTGTAGTGGGCGAGACAAAGACAGCCTGGCAAGGGCCAGGATAGGGGGCTGTGCCCCAGGACAGCTTCATGTCCAGCAACACCCCTGGGACATTATATATTGGGGGTTGTCTGTACGTGTGTCTGTGTTAGTGTGTTTGATACAAATGTCCACTTGGACTCAAGGGTGATGGTCAAAAGTCACTGTGACCTCATGCACGTCCATTCTTATCAAGACTTTGTCTCAGAAAGACCTGGAGGAAATTTCATTACATCTGGTTCAATCGTCTACTTGAACCCATATGCAGACATATTAAACTTTAGATGCATGTAAACTACAGCTTCACTGGTGGCGAAGGGATACAACTGCAGTGTGGTCATTTTAGTTAAGTAAGTGGTGAATAAGTGAACCCTGTTTAGTTACGGTCTTTCCAGGAAAAAGCTGTTACGCTGTGATGTCTTAACCTCAGAAATGATGAGTGGAAATTTTCCGTCAGCTTGGTCAAATCCGGACGTGCTGCAGATTTTAACCTTTTTTTCTGTTCATCAGCTTAATCTGTCTGATCTGCTGTGTACATGTGAGCTTCCAAAGAAGATCACGTAGGCTGAGCGCTTGCCAATCAATGTATATTAAAGTCTATAGACTGGTCATTTGGCAAATCCTGCGCTCAGGGACTATAAGCACATAAATATTTGGGTTTCCAAAGGCTTAAGTTTAGCATGAGATCCAGTCAGAATATAAGCTGCTAATTGATTATGCTGCAGTGCGTGTGAGAAATTCACAAACAGTTTCTTCTAATCCACAGGCAGAATTTGACATTTCTCATGTACCTATTGGCAATGAGTGCTACTTAAATCCTTTACATTTGCTCTCATTTTCTCAGGTAGTATAATAGCATCATGGAGGTCAGATCACCCCACAACCTTCAGTGCAGTAATGCAAAAATTATAGCTATACAACTTAAAAATAAAAAAAACTAGTGATAAGGTGACACATTACATATACATATTAAAATTAAACAGTTCAAATTAGAACTCCAGCTAATGCTTATTTTAGTTATATATTAATCAGCCTATTATTTTCTTGCTTTACTAATAATTAGTTTTGTCTATAAAATGTAAGAAAACTGTGAAAATGTATTTCACACATTTTACATCTTGTTTTGTCTGACCAACAGTCCAAAATAAGATAACAAGATATTCAGTTTACAACAAGGACAAAGCATCGCATCCTCACATTTGAATCTGTGATCTCCATAGAGATTTAAAATCATAGAAAGAGATGAACTGATGCGAGTAAACGGAAGAAAATGTGTGAAGTCAGCATAGCAGTGCAACAGCTGAATCATCCATGTGAGAGTCACTTTACACATGACTTCACATGCCAGACCTCAGTTCCCATCAGTTGATGGATATTTAATTTATGCAGCTCAGCTTTTGGCCTGAGATCACTGCTGACTTATGTATATGTCTATGCTTGCTCCTGAGTTTGCTTTGGATCTTAGCAGCTGATTCATACTTAAATTTATTGTTCAAACTCTGAAGCAGCTCTGACATACAATTATACAGCAAAAAGGACACACATATACAGAACACTGTGTGCACAGTTGTTAGGCAAGTGAGTATTTTGACCATAAAATAATTTATATGCATATTTCCTAACTCCAAGCTGTAGAAACTTCAATGCTTATTGGATTTATGCATATCAGGTGATGTGTATTTGATTAATGAGGGAGGGTGTGGTCTAAGGAGATCAACACCCTATATCAAGGTGTGCATAATTGGACCAAAAAAGAGATTTAACTGACTCTGAAAAGTCAAAAATTGTAAAATATCTTTCAGAGGGATTCAGCAGTCTTGACACAGACACAGAGCTCCACTAGCGTACTGGTATGGGCTGGTATTACTACAGACGAGCTGGTTGGACCTTTTCAGGCTGAAGATGGACTCAAACTCAACTCCCTACTGCCAGTTTTTAGAAGACACTTTCTTCAGGCATTAGTACAGGAAAAAGTCTGCATCTTTCAAGATGACCATGATTTTTATGCAGGACAATGCTCCATTGCATGCGTCAAAGTATTCCACTGTGTGGCTAGCCAGTAAAGGCCTTAAAGATGAAAGAATAATGACATGTCCCCCCTTTCTCACCTGACCTTAACCCTATTGAGAACTTGTGGGCCCTTCCTAAACGAGTGATTTACGGTGAAGGAAAACAGTACAGATCTCTGTACAGTGTCTGGGAGGCTGCGGTTCCGGCTGCACAAAAAGTTGATCGTTAACAGATCAAGAAACTGACAGACTCTATGAATGAAAGGCTTATGACTGTTGTTGAAAAGAAAGATGGCTATATTGGTCATTGATTTTTTTTTTTATTATATGCGATGAAAATGTGTGTTTATTTTTAAATTTTGAGTTGTTTATTGTTTTCACTTGAAGAGATGAAAGTTTTTTTTTTTTTTCACTTTGTTACATAATAATTCTGCACACAATATAGTCTCCTAAGAAAGCCAAAACCTCACTACCTTACATATTCAGGTTTGAGGTTTATTAACATTTTGGATTGACCGAGAGCACTGTATTGTTTCAATAAAAAAAAAATCCTCAAATATACAACTTGCCTAACAATTGTGCACACAGTGTATATAATGCCACCACTACTCAGGATTTCACTGTCTGGCCCGTAGACTAAAAGCTAGGAACTGACCACCAGCCTTGGGGTTTGTGGACAACTGCTCTACCAACTGAACAAAAGGACACACTGCTTTCCTAGTATTATTTCTAAAAAGGATGTATAGATCCTTTAGATATTTTTCTTCTTTTTTCTGGCTGACCCTTGGATTCAAACCCAGGTTCTCTAGACATCAGTGCCAATCACTACACCACTGTGCTGCCCACAAAGAGTGTCAAACCTTTGCACAATAATTGAGGTAAAATCAGATACATATACAGCCAAGACTAAAGACTAAATTCCCAATAAGACGTTCAGGATGTAATAGCTGTTTATCAGCTTGTTTATCTGGTGTTCATGGGCATGAAAAAATATGTGTGGATGTTTCATTTGCTAAACCTAGTGTTAAGACTTGCCCTGCGATAGACTGGCGACCTGTCCAGGGTGTACCCTGCCTCTTGCCCGTAAGCTGGCTGGGATAGGCTCCAGCACACCCGTGACCCCTGCGGGGACTAAGCGGTATAGAAGATGAATGAATGAATGAATGGTGTTAAGACTCCCAGTGAGGGTTGTGTGATGAGATACAGGACGTTTTTCCTATGGAACACCTTGTGGTCCTGGCTTCTCCTTTTCTGACTGGTCTTTGTTGATATCCTGACAGTCAATTTATCTCTCTGGAAGTACGGTGTCACTAAGTCATGCTGACAATGGCTTTTGACTTAAAATGTTCATTATTATTTAGTTTTTTCACTGTGTCTCTTCCTGGACACTAAAAAAACTAATCTTTTAGGCTTCTGAAGAAAGCATATACAAAATATTGTGTGCATCAGTTTGCTTCAAAATAAAAGCCACATAAACAGGGATACCACAGAGTTTTTTTTTTACTTTAATACACACTTCATCATCTATTAGAGTTACTTAAACATGTAGGCTTTCTTATTAGTTTCTCTATCTTTAACATAATAATGCTAATAATCCTATTAAAATGTAAATCCATTTAATTTATCATTAAACATTGCACAAACATTTTACAGAGAATTAAAAGTTTCTGTGCATCTTGTATTTAAATGTGTAATTGTGTAGAACTAGGACAAAACATCTCTGACAGCTTGGAGAACATAGTGTTCCACGCACAACCACATATGTAGTTGTGCGTCCGAACACCTGGACAGACTTCAGCATTCAAATTGGTGCTGTTCCCTTGGTGGTGCAAAAACACTGACAAAGCAGTGAGGGAGATATCTGTCAAACAGTCTGCCCACACATTCTGGGAGGACGTCTAATCAGCCACAATAAGAAAAACACGCTGATCAGCTACAACTTTAAATCTGCCGACAGGTGAAAGGAATTGTTAATTGGTGCATCTGCTCTAATCAGTAGTGCTGTGGCATAAATTGCTTAGAAGCCTAACACTGTCCATTAGTGCTTCATGGTTAATCATGAAGCCTGTGGCATTTCATAACCATAAAAAGCTACAATTTAATGAAAACATGGAAACAGGTTTGGTCTGGAGCTTTGACCACAGTAACATACAGTAACTCCCAGAATATTCAAATTTAAGATATTACAATGTAAGTGTAAACTGCAACAGTAAAATAATTGTCTTGCAAAAGCTCAGAAAATACCTCATAAATCAACAAAAGAAAGCACAGTTTTAAACCCTTACAATTACACATTATTTGATTATGGTAAACTTTTAAATGAAATTGTCACTTATTTTTTTTATATTCAGACTTACTGACACTACAGGGACTGAAGCTGTTGCATGTAAACACTAAAACTCAAAAAAAGGATGACAAGCCAGGAGAGGGAGTTCATGTTCCTGTGTGTCTGTGTCCTTGGGCAATACTAGACTGTATTTTGCATTGTAAGATATACACTCCTCCATTTTCTTATTCTTATCCCCCATATGACACACTGGAAACTCCTGTTTCTCCTCCTCTCTCTTCACCTTCCTCTCTTCCCATCCCTGTCAACAGCCTTTGTCTTCTTTCCTCCTTAACATACAGATGAAAGAGTTCTATAGAAGTCTGATGTGACGCTCTGAAATATGCTCCAGGCCACACCTTAACCACACACACACACACACACACACACACACACAGACAAAACAATAAATAAATAAATAGACATTCACAGATAAATACCCAGGTTAGGTTTACC
>OMLM01002159.1:7607-21457 GCA_900302695.1 Helostoma temminkii | reverse complement strand
GGTGTGAATAAAGGATTACAACTTTTCATATTTTGGTGGTTTGGTATTTAGGTGCACATTTTGGATTCAAATAGTGTTTGCGATAAAAACTCCTCTGGGCCCCCTTTTATATGACCTGCTGGTTTAAATATTTGAGGACTACTGTATATTGCATACTTATTATTCCTTTTATGTGGGCTAATACTATTCAGTTACACTTATCTGTTAATTGAACTTTGCTAATTTAGAGACATAAGAAAATATATCTGTGTTCTGACTGCATATGGTCTCAGGAAAACAGGGCACCTGGAAGTGGCAACCACTGAGGTACAGTATACCGGAAGTACTTGTGGCAGTGATTTTACTATTCCCATTTTAGTTGTATGACTGTGAATATCATGTGAATATGATGTAAAATAAATGGCAGTAACTGTATCATAATTATTCATACATACACACTCACATGCAAGTTTGCTTTTACGCTTCATGAGGACTTTACATTGACTTACATGCATTTCCCAGAAACTCACACTTAATCATTCCAATCATAATCACTACCTGTCTAACTGTAGTCTTCACATAACCCGATCCTACCCTTAAACCCAAAAATGGAATAATATACATCATGGGGACCAGATTTTGGTTCCATGAGGAAGATAAGAACTCTCCTCACAATGACATATTGAATATATTTTGATGTAATGAAGACAAGTATTCAACTTTTCACTCTAAAATGTACATCTTAGGATGACTTGGTGAAGAAAGACAAGTCCCCACTGTGCATCAACGCACCCATGTGGATAGAAACTCCTCTCACGATAACTCGATAGCCCGATTAGACCAAAGTTGACCATCAGTCTAATAGTTGTGTTTGACCTTAAACTGTACTTTGTCACGAACATGCTGTTGAATTTGCTGTGTGAAACGTAGTGGTAACAGCTTCGTGCTGTGGGGATGCTTCTCTGCAACAGGGCCCTGGAACACTTTGAAAATGATGGGAATCATATGCTATGGCCTTCACAGTCACCAGATCTCATTCCAGATGTGGAACAAATCCACAGTGGAAATGGTTGCTGTTTACATGTTATTCAAATGCTATTCTTTTTTTTGGCTCTTCTGAGAAATACAACTCCATTCCACTAAATAATATTCAGTGAAAAATTATCTGTTGTGTTGATGTAGAATTGATAAGGAAAGAAACACATGGAGGAACTTGCTAATTCACTGTGACTGTACCTCAGTGCTTATCTGCTTATGTCCCTCCCTTGATTAAAACCGTTCATAATGTACCTTTGACATAGGAATTCCCTGAAAGTGCTTCACATGAGCCATCTTGATCCAAGACAGGTCTGCAGCTCATGACACACAGATGTTCAAAGTTTATACATTTGTAAACATCTACAGCACATTAACACTCCTATGTGGTAATGAAATATTTGGGAGAAAATAAGATCGGTTTGATCAAATACATCAAACACTCACCTCCCGGAGAACACCAGTGATATCTTCTCAGATCTTTCATACACTCCCCAACGACCACTGTGTGGTGATCAGAACCTGTTGTTCAGTGACGCTGTTTGATTTTTGATAATAACTGCAGATGCGTCCTGCATCCCTCCACAGCTGAGACTCTGAAAGAACGTTTCAGATCCTAGTTATAGAGGCTCTTATATAATGATGGCACACAGCATACACGCTAGTCATTTCCACAGGACAGTGACAGAAGTGCCACTACCCCACTAATAACAAGTCAAGAAGCCAGAAGCCCATAAATGACAGTTCTGGATATTTTTATACCAGTATCAGTAGATATCAGAGGTGTGAGGTCAAACTCAACCTGTAGCCATACTGAAGGCCACATAGGTGTTGCATGTGTCACATATTGAGTAGCTAATACTAATATAATACTAATACTAGTATAAGCTGTCTGAGTGTATCTCAACACTCATGAGACAGCTTGTTAAGCTTTGTCCACAGATTAAGAAAATGAAGAATAGTTTGACATTTGGCAAATATGCTTTATTGACTTTATTGATTCCAGTAGTGTATTTGTGCACCAAACATGAAACTACAGCCAGATGCCAGTTAGCTTGGGATAATCCAAAGACTGGAAGCAGAATATTGAGCTATTCCTTACTAAAGCAGAAAAAAAATAACTCAATCTGACATCAGTCACAGAGCAGTTGCATTGGAAGGGGTTGCACCCTTATTAGTCATATGAAATACTCAATTTGAGTTTTAAATATGTCTAAAATGTTCTTTGTGGTCTTCTCATTTGTATTTTAAACACACACAATCATAGCCTGCACTAAATTTTAATAGCACTTTCAACAGTCTGCTTATAAAAAGTCTAAAAACCGCATCAACCGCTGTGTGATGGATACACAGCACATTAAGAGTGTTTCCAGTGAACTCACTCTATCACTGCTGTGAGAGCTGTCACAGCACTGCTGGATCAGAGCACACCAGCAGCCCTGACCATGATAAGTCAAAGCAGAGCGAACCCTCTAGAGACAGTTTCCGTTCTGTTGAGTTTCAGAATGTGTATAGTATCGCATCACATTCAAGAGGACAGGCAAACCTAATTTGACTGGATTCTGTTTAACATACTAGAATTCTACTGTTGATAATAGATGAAACAAAGATTTAGTTTGAAAGAACAGAACAACAACGAAATATGCAGGTACCACAACAAAGATGCATCAACAAGGTAAAGTGTAATTATATATCAGTTCATTAGTCAGTATTTTTTAGAAGAATCAGCTCCACAGCTCAGACGATGGTGAGTTTAACGGTTAACAGTATTGTTTAAATAAAAGTTCTTTTTATCTACATTATTTGTTCTTTATGAAGTCCGGTGTTTTTGTCCTGGCACTCTAGAATAACAAATGTTATACTAGAATAAATAATTTTATAGGTTATAACCCCAGAAGTCATAACGAAAGTCACAATGAGAAATCACAGAACTCTGGTAGGCCTGGAAGCCACATGTACGATATAATGGTGTCTTCATTGTGTGTGCATGTGTATGTGTGAGGTCTACATGCCCAAATTAGACCTGAGACCACAGACACATTCTAAACACACGCTAAATCAAAGACATAATGATGGTGTGGTGCTTTAACAGTCAAATATGTCTGATCTGTGTTAGGTTGAACAGCTCATTAGTAAATCTGCTTCCTAAAACATTCTAACAGTATGTTTGGCCACAACATGAGGATGCAATAAGCAGAAAATATAAATGCTGCAGCATGTGTGAGAAGTAAAACCAACCTGAAGCAAAGATGTTGACTTATGGCTTGCACATGTTCTTCGCAACACACACACAACCACACACACACACGTTTGCCGACTATCACACGACCTCTGCACATTCAACACCCTCAGCTTGAGTAACTATGACTTTTGACCTTTGATCTCAGAGCAATCCTCAAACCTCGACATCTCTCCTCACTTTGGTCATAACAGGAAACTGCTTCAGCCTTCAAATGCTTCCCCCTGTGAAATAAATGAAATATCTCTTTAGCAAACCGTGACCGTTGATGTTTTAAATTTGGAGTGACTGATTAGCAGATTTTACAGGTCATTTGCAATGATTTATAAGCATTTGTTTGGATTCATTCTATTCTAGACACATCTTGTCACTACTTCACATTACACAGAATATAGCGCTAAGCTCCATATATGGCTTGTGTTTTTCAATCAAAGCCATTATTATCCGCTTGGACTCATTCATCCTGCTGTAATCACTTTTTAATCACACAGCTCTTCACATAGGCTTATTTGGGCATGTGGGACAAAATGCAGGCAGGACCTGTACTGCTGTTGTGACTGTAAACTTTAAGTATCTGCTACACAATGAATGCCCTGCACTTAAATATGAGTGAAAAGTTCAGAGGCTTTTCAGGATTTTCATGTTCATTTAGACTGGGTGTGTATTTGGAAAGGGAAATTACCACAGCTTCAAGTCCAAACCTCAAAGTCCCACTGGGCGTTCATAATTATTTGACCTTTAGTGTCACATTGACAGCTGGTTATTCAAGGTAGGCCATATTGCCTTCTACTCAGTCACATCCTTCAGATTTTCTACAGGGATCATAAGACATACAGTATGAGAGAGTCCTTCTAAGAACCTCAACACAATGGGTTCTTTCAGCAAATACTCTAATTGAGCCCTCTGCAAAGACAGTTGTAATTATTCCTCTTATAGAGGCATCTTGTAGAAAAATATAAAGATATGTTAACATTTGAATGTCATCAGTCAAGGTTGGTTTCTTCTGTTGTGACCAAAACTGATTCATAACCTTAACCACATGACCATGACGATGAACTTCCCCCCACATTAACGTTTGAACCCAAAACTAAAGACAGCCATTTTGGAGGTATCCTTACCTTAATGACTGAACCTGAAATGACCTGTTACCCGAAATGATCATTAAATCAAAACCAGGCCTAACCCCACACAATAATATATGTCTGTGGGTCACTGGGTGACTTCGTTCAAAACCTGCATGATGGATGGTTTGAGATGATCTGCCTTTTTTGCAAAATGCAGGCTACTGTTTACCTCCCAGTCAACTCCCACCTGTTGATGTTGATGTAACAGCTGATTTTGTGGGAATCATCTGTTCACATAAAGTACCAAAATATAACTCCCAGACTCCCATCTGCAATCAGACGGCTGCACTGTCATGATCATTTGAGGGATGAAAGGATGTGTCATAAACATTTACAGTAAGATTACTGATAACTGAAAATGCTTGATAAGTTATGCTGGTGTAAATGCGAATAGAACAAAATAACCAAGTGTTTTATTCTAGTCTTTGTATCCCCTGCTGCCCACCTTCATTCAGTTAATTTTTACTTGGGATGATACCAGTGATTTTTTTCCTCAGTACAAATGGTGCAGAACTCTGGTCTGAACCTCAGCTGACTCCTTCCCCACGGTACCAGGGCTGCCACGAGCTGCCGTCCTCCTTTCGGATGACTAACTCTTTACCCCACAGTATATCTGAGGTGAGTGCAGCCAACCTGCACACTGAAGTCATTTGGGTTGCCTGTATCCATGATCTAATTCTTTTGAGCATTACCCGGACTATATCTGAGGTTTTGAATGTAGATTGAACAGTTAATGAGAGTTTAGACTTGATATTCCGTCTATTCTTTACTACAAGTCTTTTACATGGTTTAAGAATTCTTGCTTTAATCCACTAACACCAATTTATAATTGACACTGCAAATAATTTTATACAAAGCTAGATAGAGCTGTCATGTCCTCATACACGTTAGAAAATAATGTTGATATCTGGTTTTGCTCTAACCGGGACAGAAGCTATTGTGGATGGCTCCAGCAACAGTTTCCAAAATCAACAGTGTAGAACAGGACTTTTTCCTTAATGTGACATTTAACATGGATTTATTTTATTTTCAGTTTGTTCTGACCTTTCCTGGAACATCTTAATTTTAAAGGCCTAGGGAGGCTCAAGAATATACAGCTAAAGTGAAAACTCTAAATTCTAACCACCATAAACTATCAAACTTAATTCAGATCCTGTAAATTTGTCACACACTTTTCATGAATCACAGACTTTTAAGTCCTGCCAGCTCCTCTACAGCTGCAGACACACTCTGCACTGCAAAATCTCACTAGGTGAAGAGCATGTGCAAAGTGCATCATAGCTGTGGCCTGATGCCTGCGTGACATCATACCCTATTTCACTGTAAAGATCTAATTCACTGCCTGACATCAGACATAAGCGAGATGGTTTGTGGTGACCTGGAGTGACTCTGTGGAAGCTCTTATCATGAAGGATTCCTAACACGCCTTGTGACCTAATGCTTGATCCTTCAGCTACTAAGTCGCAAGCGGCTTAACTTCCCCTCAGTACCCATTGTCCAGCATGGCTCCAGCCCTCATGAGGTGCAGCTCCACCCACGGGATACTCATTGTAGTGCAAGTTTATATGTGTGTGTGTGTGAGTGAGACAGTATGAGGTCTGGGCCAGTTTGCCTCTTAAGGCAAATGTGTGTTTGTGCATGTATATCTTGTCCATGTTATTTGAAGCCAAACAGTGTTGTGACTGTAGGAGACCTTTGTTGGCAGTGACACTGTTTGGACAATCCCCTGACCTCAATCTCTCTTGGGGCAGGAGTGTGTATGTGTATTTGGATGAATCTGTGTGTGTGCTGGACACATTAATCTGCACCAAACATCATCCTCATCCCTGCAGAAAAAACTGGGTTTGCAACATTTTTTGAAAATTATTTGCCCACATTTCGCTCCATTCAGAGTGTATGATCTGGGCCTGCAGAGCTATTATTGCTGCACAACCTGGATTCATCTTTATCTTTTAAAACTATGAAGTTGAACACAAGACTAAACAAATAGGAACATGTTTATTTTGTCTGCTAGCTGAGTACCTTCTTCAGAATATTTCTTTAGCTTCAAATGGGCACAGTTTCTGCTGGAATTCATTTGGTATTAACAAACGTAATATACGCTTTACTTTGGCACAGTATTGCTTGTTACAAATTCTAATAATAGCTGGATGAAATGATCATAATGACAAGGCACAAATGTTGATGTGTAGCTGTTTCTTCATGCTGGTGACAGCTATGGCTTGAGGCGTATTCCATTCGTTTACAAGACTGACCCTGTGATAGTTTGGTGACCTGTCCAGGTTGTACCCTGCTTCTCGTCCAATGACAGCTGGGATTGGCTCCAGCATTCCCACGACCCTAGTCTCGTGTTCACTTGGACTTATGGATGAACTAATAAGGACATGAACGTAGACAGACATGCATGTAAATGTCAACTTGACTGGTTGGCAGAGGCATACAGTTGCAGGGTGGTAAATCCAGTTTAATCATCTTTTAGGGGGTCAGTCCAGAGTTAGTTTGAAAAGAGTGAGCAAACAAAGGCAGGAGATAAAAGGTATGATATAAAACAAAGGTCCTCCAACTCCAATCTATCCATGAATGGTTATGGTTATGTGGTATGTGCCTTAACCATTATTAACAATTAATATTTGTTTTGCATTAGTATACCTTTACAGCCAATGTAATGTAGCCAGATGAGCTATTAAAGCACCTGCAGGACTTGTTGTGACTGACACATGGGCACTCACATGCAGGCTTAAATCCCTTATTATATAAGATACCCAACTCCCCTCTCAAATATACATAAACGGCTGCTGAATACAAAGTACAGATGCAATAATGAGTAAAAGAGTTAGTCATTTAAATATTTGCAAATTCAGTAAGGAGATGTTTAGGGTACATGTACCAAACACACGGCAAACTTCATTGTGTATTGAGTCCTTATCATTATACATCACCTAAACAGCTACGAACAATCTTCTATGCGGAAACAACTTAAGCTGAGTAACACATCTAGCTAAATCTTTCCAAGCAAGGTTAAAATATATTACACATCAGATATTCCACACACAGCTATGGACAGTTCAGTTAAAGGAAAGCAGCAGAGAGAGAAGGTTGTATGCATTTCACTCATCCTTTTGGAAGAGGAAGACCATTCTACTGTCTTTCATGGTGGTGAAGTGGACAATAACCATGGCGTAGAATCAGAGTCAGTGGATATGTATTATTATTTTAGTTTAAGTTTATAGCCCTTGATGATACTTGTAAGGTTACTGCTGTAAACCGGCTAATGATGACGTTGACCCCACCCTATGATCTGATTCACAGTTTGACAGTGGCATGGCAATAACCTCATCTGATTGGTTATCTTTCTGTTTTTTTTTCACCAAGGAAGCCAGCTTGTACTTGGCCTCCTCTCTAACTTAGTAATGATACTACAGTATTAGGTTTCACCACACATTCACCACAGAACATACAGAGCAGGGCACTCTATCTCATACACTTAGAAATGTGGGAGGCACGACAGTCAGCACTAGCACAGAAGAATTACCAAAGCTGATACAGGGAGTGTTTTTTATTAAACTGACAACTACGGTACATTTTAAAAATGAGGGCAAGCCTGGCTTCCCTTGGCCTCCCGGAGAAAACACAACTGCTTCAAACACGAAGTACATGTGAGACTGATGATGACCCATGTTAATCTGGAAAAACTCTTACTACAATTGATCTTGAGGAGAACGTGACTAATTGTACTATTTAATGTAAAACAAATAATTGAGAGATTCACAGAATACCCATATATGTCAACCTCATGCTGGTGCTACAGGAAATGCCAGATGTGATTAGTTTATTTACACTTTCCAGAAAATTGTTTGACCAAAACATAAATCTTTCACTTGGTGTGTATAAGAGGAAGATTATATGTTTTGGTCAAGTTTGTTTGGCAGACTTAATGAATAATGACATTGTCCCTACAGGAAAATTAGTAAAACTGATGATATTTCTCATGTGATCCATCTGCCTGAGAGAGTGAGTTGCCATTTATTTTCTTTTTTTACCACCTAATATAAATATGAGCTATTATGACTAAAACTGGGGCACTCAAGCTGTGAGAGAATCAGATGAGGTATTATTTAGAGTGACCGGCTTATGACTCCACTTGAACAGGAACTAAAATAACATTATGTCAGAGAGTGATGGGAACAGGAGCATGGAGGAGAGGATGTCTGTCTGTCTGAGATCCCATTTCCATCTTTGTGGTGTGTGAGAGTGTGATGACACATGGGAAAGAGACCAGTAATTTAGGTGCGTACATGACACACTGCAAAAACATCTAAAGTTTTTTCTTTGTCAAGCCTTGGTTTTGGATTTTACAGGATTTTAAAAGAAGCACACAAAGGACTCCACAGAGGGTTAAAATCATAACAAGCTTAAGGGAGGGTAGACAAACTGTAAAAACAAGATACAGTATGTAATGTAATTTTTCAAAGCAACCTGAGATGTCTGATAAATGTGAGCTCTGGCTTTAATAAATATTATAAAAACACGAGTGATAGCCATTAAATTCCCCATGTACGATAAAGTAGCAGTGGTTACATCTCCCTTGACATATTTTTCCTGCTTTGCATTATACATTTCCCAGTTAAAAAAGAAAGAAAATCAGAAAATCCCAAATGGCTCAAACTTATAACAGTTAGTAAATTAATTCTCCAAATGGGTCCAAACTGAAATGTCTCAACTACTGGATCAGCTGCCATACAGTATGATATCCAATATGCCTAGAGGATGAATCTTAATGAATTTGGTGATGTGGCGTCTCGACTTTACAGTGCTACCAATGGGTCAAAGTTTTCACTTCTCCAGTACAATACTGCTACATCTACATGATGATCTGACATAGGATTTTGTATATGGTTCATGGTGACTTTGGTAACTCACCTTCTTTTTGAGTGGATACACCCCATTCACCCCATCCAGTCAATTGCTGGAGACAGACAATGCATTCAAGGGTTAACTG
Organism: Helostoma temminkii; assembly: GCA_900302695.1. Lineage (NCBI taxonomy): Eukaryota > Metazoa > Chordata > Actinopteri > Anabantiformes > Helostomatidae > Helostoma > Helostoma temminkii. The sequence continues at coordinate 12,081 of OMLM01002159.1, read as the reverse complement.
GGAATGTAGAGTTTGCTGTTAACCTAATCCAGCATGTGTTTGGACTGTGGGAGGGAGCTGAAGACCCTTATTTCTGTGAGACAACAGTGCAAACGCAGCACCACTGTGCTATCTACTTAGCTATCTATCTAGCTACTTTTTTTAGTGCCAATTACCAAATTTTTGCATGCTACCACACTAACCTGAGCTGGACGGCATGCCATACAGTGCAGTGAAAAAGTATTTGGCCCCTTCCTGATTAATTTTTAATTTTTATCATTTATTTATTTATTTTGCATATTTGTCACACTTAAATGATTCAAGCCATTAAACTAATTTTAATATTACACAAAGACAACCCAAGTAAATACAAAATTCTTTAAATAAAGATTTCATTGATTAAGGGAAAAGAGCTGCTTGGTTCTATGTAAAAAAGTAAGGTGTGCATACTGTCTGGCATTAAAAGAACACAACATTTGTGTGAGAAAATCCTGAAAGAGAATGTTCGAGAATGGAGGAGAATGTTTTGGGTTATGCAGCAGAACAATAAACCAAAACACACCGGCAAGTCTACCTCTGAATGGCTCAAAAGAAACTAAAAGTTTTTGGAGTGGCCTAGTCAAAGTCAGAATTTAAATCAGGTTGAGATACTGTGGCATAACCTTAAACAGGCTATGCATGCTCGAAAACCCTCCAATGCGGCTGAAATAATTAATTCATTCTGCAAGGAAGAGTGGGCCGAAATGTCTCTTCAGCAATTAGCTTTAAGTGGCAATCACATCTTCACATAGGGCCAGGCAGATCTGGGCAACTTTTTTGCCTTAATAAATTAAATCATCATAAGCAAAAACTAACTGCATTTTGTATTTATTTTTGTGTAAAAGATAAAATTTGTTTGATGATTGGAATAATTTAAGTGTGACAAATATATATATTTTTAGAACACTATATGTGGCTTAACCAACCCAGTCTCCTAAAAAATACACTCTTATACCACTAATCCGCTATCACAAATATGTTTTTGTGGAGAACGTAGTTGCCACCTGATTACATTTCCTGTCATCATAATGATCACGTGTTTACAATTAGTGTAAACGACCAATCACAAATATGTTGATATTTAACATATCAATTAAATGTCCACAGGCAACATATTTTTGTCTGCCAAAATATCTGACCCACAACATCCCTTTTTGTTTGCTTCTGTGAAAATATCTGATCTTGGAGTTCAACATCCAGATATGTGACTTCAACTTAATGTTTTTTGTGGGTGATGGTTCAGGCACTCGCAGCACTGGTTTAGGGTCAGGGAAAGATTGTGGGCCGAGTTAATAGAGAAGAATCTAACACTTCACACACTTCTGCTGTTAAATTTAAACAGAAACATGATTCTAAAGTGCTTTTCATGCTTAAACCCAACCTCTCACAGAACTGTGGTCTCGAACTTGGGTCGGGGGCATGTCATTCCTGTACATAATATGCTCTCCTTCTTGCACCTCCCTTTTGCTAAATAGATGTTACACTTCGTTCATTCAAATAATTCATTTAATGACAACATAATGATTACATTCACCACAAAAACTGAATTGCATTTGCAGTTTAGTTGTATAGAAACATAATTTTCCGAAGACAGGGTTGGGCTCAACAAGCATTTTGCTAACAGCAGCTCTGCATTCGTACTGGACTGTTAATGCTGCACATTCATGCAGTTGTTACTTTGGAGTTTTTTTGTCCTCTCTTTTGCCTGCATTGTGCGATCAAAAGCTTATGTGTCATCATTAGATGGAGCTTTAGGGATTTTATTGTGTAGATAATTTTTTCTTCCACAGTCAAGTTATTTTCCCTTTTGCAGTTAAGTTAATCAAATCATATTTTCAAAGATATGACAGTTGTCCAGAACTGCTTATTTTTCTGATTAAAAAAAAAAAGAAACTGACAATTTTTTAAGTTTGGTGAAATATTTATTACGTGTACAATAGACGCTGAACATATTTCATACAGAAACTGACGCATGTATTGAGAATGTAGATTTATTTTTTATTTTTTGCATTCTTTCTTTGTTATTCTTTTCCCTTTCTGTTACATTTAGAACGCTGGAAATACTATAAATCACTGAAATGTGGATTCAATCATCTTTTAGGTTCAGGTTCAGTATAAACTGAGCCGACCTTGAAGTCTTTGCCAGAGTAAAACAAAAATGCTCATATGTATATTCAGAAGATTTGAAACGATAATATGACCTTGAGTGTTCAAAACAAAACGTTAAAGTTTTGGGTGGGTGTGAATCACCAGGCGGCACACTTCACAGACAGCCAATGTTCAGATTTAACGATAAACACATAGCACATAGCATACACACAAACATCCTTTACAAAAATAGAAACCTGTCACATTAATTTAACTAGTTTCCATTCTAAGTGGCTTAGGGGAAGTGAGGAAACGGTGAAGAGGGGAATGCACAAAGGCTCTCTTGATTTGTTTTTTCCTTTTGGCATATTCCTCTAATTTTGTCGTTCTTAGAAGCACGTTTAGCTGGATTAATCCGGTTGTGTGACTGATCACAGTTGGATTTGCTGATTTTGTGGAGCCAGGGTATTAAGATCAGTCTCATGAATGATCAGTAATATAAACTGTATAAATCACACACGTACAGTAGCACAATTGTTAGCATTTTAATTCAGTTATACATGCCAGAAGCATATTTATAACCAATGTTGTGCATGAATGTGCTAATAGAAGAGAACTGAAGAATTGTTTTGCAACTAAAGAAAGTGAACATGAATGTCACACACTTAACAGTAAAGGTGTACTGTAGATCAGTTTCATCTCAGTGACATTGAAGGGCTGGACAAGATATAGGTCAGTTGTGTTTCAGATCCATCCCCCTACTTTTCTAGCATGGTATGTCTGAGAAATGAACATGACGTTGCTTATTTTTGGGACTGTGGATTTAAATATAAGAATTATGATCTGTGAACGAGAACTAGTTCATTTAAATATGTGAGAATCAAGCTCTTGTAGTGTGAATGCGAGTATATAACAGCAGTGGAGTAACTGGTGTTACAAAATGTAGTGAAGGCCAGATGATGTCAGATGATGTCCAACGTAACAGTACAACATAATTCTGAAAAATTAATTACCCTTCTTTGTTATTACCATTCTGTGTTTGGTATGCATCATTAATTGAATATGCTCTTAACCCTTAATCAGGCAAGAAACTAAAAAAATCAAACAAAACGACAACAAAAACAAACAAACTGAACTGTTTTGGATAGCTGTTAAGTCTATTAATGAGTTAATTCATCAGGATTGCCTAAGTAACTGGTTTCAATTGGATTGGACTGGACCTTGATCAAAGCATTGCTTTGATCAAAATACTGATACTGAGAAAACCTTAAAAACATGATCATTCCACTTATCAACACAAGCTGTGCAGCTTCAACATGATAAGTGGATTACAAGAACGAACTTTTCATTGTCTTATACTTGCATGGAGTCTACCATGGTACATTGTATAGATGCCATTCTTTCACGTCTGCTGTTCTTCTGTTGTGATTTTTATGTGGAACTTGAATGCATTGATAAAGAATTAAAGATGTTACTTGTGGGGGCACTGTTCATGCTGTTGTTAAACTATGTTAAAACTCAGATGCCTGCCAATGGCAGGTCTGTCCATTTGAATCTTGGCAGCTAAAAACTGAAACACTAAAAGAAGATTCTGTGAAGGAGACATTTTGAAGTATAACAGTTGTTCCTTAGGAATCTTGGTAGTGGAAACACTAATCTTTAGGGCCTCTATGTGCTCTAAAATCCCCTGTACAGAGAAATCCTTTTTTTGCCTACGAGATCTGTCTGCTCTCACTCTTGCACATACATCACAGAGCCCATGCATGGTCAGTGCTGCATTTTATTTTTACTACAAAGTCATGCATTTGTCATAGATGCTGTATGCAGTTTGCATCGGCCTACTGAAATATACAGGACATGACTGAGGAAGATGTTGTCTGGATGGGATCATATACTGTATATATAGCTTTCAGCATTAACTGTGCCTTTCCAGATGTGCAAGTTGCCCATTGCATGGGCATTGATGCACCACCATAACATCAAAGATGCAGGCTTGTGAACTGAGTAACAAGATCCCTTTCCTCTTTAGTCTTGAGGATGTGGCAAAAAACAAAACAAAACAAAATAAAAACAAATCAAAAGTCAAATTTCAATTTGCCTGACCACAGAACAGTTTTTCACTTTGCCCAAAGCATTTTAAGTAAACTTTGGTCTGGATCATGTCCATATACGTATGGCCTCTTTTTCTCATGATAAAGCTTTAACTTTTCTTACCATTTTTGGATGGTACAGTGAACCTTGTTCATGGACAGTGATTTGTAAGTCTTCCTGAGCCCATGCAGTGATGTCGATCACAGAATCATGACATCCAATACTGTGTTTCAGCCATGTCCCATGGGCACAGAGATTTCTGGGTTCTTCTAATCTT